>JACEEZ010020006.1:36194-79721 GCA_016584305.1 Chionoecetes opilio | reverse complement strand
AATTTCTCCCTCCCCCCCCCGAAAATTTAAATTAACATTTGCGTTTAAAAACTCACTGAAAAAAAAAAAAAATTACTCTCCAGAAAATATCGGGGGATAAAAAATATTCTTGGTTTCTTCCCCCTTTGGTTGTCCTAGGGTCGAAAAATTTTTCAAATAATGCCGTAAAAAAAATTTTGCTTAAATCCTAGATCCAATAAAAGAAAAGCTGTCTCCACAGTAGAGAGAAACTCTTATCATACCGTAAATTTAAAGGGCCGACCTCAAAATGTTCGGAAACAAATCTAATTAACACTATTGACGAATCCATAAAAATATTATTAAAACCTATAAATATGAAAGGGAATTCTGTCATTTTTCGAAAACATCTTCTGACTTTGGGGATAATATAGAAATAGTTATCACCCCTTCGTAACGTTAATTCTTGCATCATTCGTTACGGGGAAACTAGAAACAGCTTTTTTTGATTCAAAAAAAAAACCTGATTTGCGTTAAAAGGTTAAGCTTTCTCTTTCCCCCAGTCTTATATAAAAAATCCTAAGGCTTAGCTAAAAAATCAGCTTTTTAAAGGGGGTAATCTGCAATAAAAGTTAAGCAAAAATAAAAAAAAATTAAAGGGGTCGATATTAAACTATTCATTCATTCTTCCTATTGAGAAGTGAAGCAAATGGATGTGTGCGTGAAAAGAAAATAACCGAGGTGGAGGAAAGCAACGTTCATTGTTTTGGGGAAAGCATGACTGACCCCCACTTGCCCGACATAAACAACAATTATAGAATTTTTTTTTAAAAATTAAGCAGGTTTAGTAAATTTTATGCGAAGATTATACAAGCAAGATATTTATTCAGATTTAAGTAGTAATTTTTTTAAACTGAAGGGAAATAGTCAAAAATAAATCGCGCGTTATCTTCGCTAAAAGGAAATTACCCTAGCCTTCTTATCAGTAAAAATTATTTCCAACTTAAAACATTTATTAAAGATCGTAAACCCAAAATGGGGGTGTCTTGCATCAACCGGGGGGAGGCATTAAGAGCCCCGCCTTCCTGCAAGTTGGAGCCACGTCACCCCCTACCGGAGCTCCTTCTGGGTAAAAACCCAACCCCCAGGGCGGGGCCGGGAAAGGGCCCCCTCATGGCCACTTTCCCCCTCACCCCCGACCGTAGCGCCTGCTGCGCCCCCCCCACAGGGAGAGTTTTCCTGCTGAGTGCCCCGCCCCTCGTCAGGATGGACAGCCAACCGTCGCAC
Organism: Chionoecetes opilio; assembly: GCA_016584305.1. Lineage (NCBI taxonomy): Eukaryota > Metazoa > Arthropoda > Malacostraca > Decapoda > Majidae > Chionoecetes > Chionoecetes opilio. Next base: position 78,476 of record JACEEZ010020006.1, on the reverse strand, counting down.
GCCAGCAGCACGGACACTCTCCTCTCTTGGGGAACGGCGAGTTGGCCATGCCCCCCCTCCCCCCTTTTTGCCCCAGCCTGCGCCCCGGCTCCCCGCACTGGGTGCCACCGATCACGCACTCCACCTCTGCGACATCAAGCTCTCTCTAGGGGTAAAGCAGCCGTGGTCCTCCCCTGCTGGGCCCGTAGACAAACAACAACAAAAACCGGGGCCGAGTTGGAGCCACAGTCACCCCCTACCGGGTTTCCTGGCTGGTAACAACCCAACCCCCAGGGCGCGGCCAGGCACCCCTCGGGGCCACTCTTCCCCCTCATCCCCACGCGTAGCAGCCTGCTGCGCCCCCCCCCCCCCCACAGGAGGTGTATCCTCGGGTGCCCCGCGCTCCTCGTCAGGATGGACAACCAACCTCGTGCCGCACGCCAGCAGCAGGGACACTCTCCTCTCTTCCGGAAGGGCGAGTGTGGCTGGCCATGCCCCTCGCCTCCCGTTTTTTTGGGCCGGGCAGCCTAGCGCCGCCCGCTCCCGCACTAGGCTGCCCCCGATAACGCACCCACCTCGGCGACATAAAAGCATTTTCCTGGGGGGGCTCGCTGCCGTGGTCCCCCCCTGCTGGGGGCCCATAGAAAAACAAAAAATTCCTGGGCCAGTCGGATCCAAAAAAAAACTTAGGTCCTCCGCTCTAGGGAGTCCTTTTTCCCCTGCCCAAATCTCGGGGGAAAAAAAAAAAAAAAAAAAAAAAAAAAATTAATCTCAACTTTTTTCACAAAATTTTTCCCAAAATTTCCTTCCTCCTGTTTGTATATTTTGGGAAAAGCGAGAGATGAAGGGGAAAAATGACGCCCCCCCCCGTGCGGGGTGTCGTGCGTTTGGGGGTGGCGCGCGTACTGGCAGTGACAGAAAAAAGCAAAAAAACCCCAAAAAAGACAAAACAAAAAACCCAACAACAAAAAAAGAAAGAAGAAAGAAGAGAAAAGAACAAGTAAACCCTAAAAGAAAAAAAAAAAAAAAAAAAAACTGAAAAAATGGGGGGCGGCGGGGTTGGGCGCGGGGTTTTCCTGGGTGTTTTCCGGGGCCCATTTTCTGAGGCCCATGCCCCTGTCAAGCCCCCCCGAGGGTTTCTGTTTGCTCGTGCGAGGGGGAAAAGCGTGTCTTTGGGTCGAGATCGCTCAAACAAAAAATACAAACACATACAGCGCGGGGTCAACCCCCGGAGACTTTTTCTTTTACAGCCTCCTTTCTCCACCCTCTATTCTTCCCCCTGTCCCCACTTCCCCACTCCTGCTTTCTTTTTTTTAATTCTGATTCCTGGGCCAGAAGCCACAAACCTTCAGCCCTTTTTTTGGTCTTTAGTCCAACGCAAAACCCACGCGCAAAAAGTCTCGGTTTTCGTCTTTAACGTGCACACTGGAAAACGACTGCTCAGCCCGTATTGAAAGGGGTCGGAAGTCCCCCGGCATGCTCATTTTGCTTGGTATGCTTTGAATATTTTTTTTATAGGTAAATGTAGACATATTTGCTTTGGATAGTATTATTCATATTATGAGAAAAGAGAAATAAAAGCAAGGGACTCTCTACCGGGAGCCGCCTTCGGCAGCAGCAGCAGCGCTGATTGAAGCCTTTAGGTGGATATCAACCCCAACTTCCCCAAAGGGGAGATAGATGTTTTTGGGGTATATTTAGCATGCTGGGCACGCGTCCAAAAATGGTGGTCCACTATCGCTTTTCCGCATTAAAAATTTGGCGTTCCGCGATCGCGATTGGGGGGGGGGGGGGAATATTTTTTTAAAGTTTAAATTAAAATTCCCGATCGTTTTTTTCCGCATGGGTAGTCGCAGCAAAGTTTTTTTTCGAAGAAAAAAAGCTTAAGCCTTTATACCCCATTAAGAAATAATTTTTTAATCTTAACTCTTAAGTGTAAAAACCATTTAACCATTAAGTATTAACTAAAAAACAAAAGAAAAGTATTGTTTTGACAATAGAAAAAAGTTGAAATATTTTAAAGTATTTTCTTTATTGATGAAGTTTCTATCATTGAAAAAATACAGAGCAAACACTAACCTTTAAAAATTGTCTCCTAATCATTATTCATTTGAAATAGTCTTAGAAGACATGTCTACAAATTAAAATGGTTAATGAAAATGACTAGAGGTAGACTCAGTAGAGTCACTAGACAACCGGGGCACTAGGACTGGTATACACAATGGGAAGGCACTGGGAAAATTAAAAATGTACTTAAAAATTTAAAAATAAGTTTTTTCAAGTAAAAATTTTGGGATCGGGGAAAAAAAATGGGGAAATTAAAAGGAAAAAAAAAAATTCGCGATCGTTTTTTGCGATCGCGGATTAATTCAAATTTAAAAAAAATTCCCGGGGGAAAGGATTTTTTGGTAGTCCTCGATCGCGGAATCGGGGGATCGCGGACTAAAATTCCGCACCCCCCGCACTGATATTTATAGGGACGAAAACCCCCTTGAGAACCATACCCCTGGTGATATCCTTGGTGCTACACGGGCGGGGGAGCTGCTGTTTCTTCAGGAAGGCACGGGTAGGGGATAACTGGGGGTTTTTACTCAAAATTTTTGAGTGTGGCGGCGGAGCCCCCAGCTCCTCCCCATGTAGGTTTGGGCAGGTTAAACGTCTTTTACTCTTATTTACACTTAGGTTAGGGTGAGTGTTTATATACTTTCATTATAAATAAATGTAGCACCGTGTGTCACCTTAAATAAGGGTGATTTAAGATGTTATGCTGAGGTGACTGTGGGGGGGCGATGACGGAGGGCCTTTCGCGGGGCTCCCCTATCAAAAATTTCACTTTTAAACCCACAACACACCCTTCTCCCACCAAAAACACAGAAACACAGCTCCTTATTATATTCTTACTATCTGTCTTAAACCCTTAAAGCGAAAGCTTTTCCGAAAAAAACGAGAATTTTTTTGAATGACAGGGACGAAGGCGGGAAGAGGCAGTCTGCATGCCTTTTTTGCCGGAAAATAGTCTCGCTGACTTTGATTGGTCAAAATTTTAAAAAATTTTTGTCATTGGGGGTGACTGATGATGACTTGATACGTTTTTACTCGCCTTAGCCTCAGCCCCTTCCGACGCTTAAACACCGAAAGGGAGGCTTTGTAGCTTTCGTCGTTGGGAAAAAGAAGTTCGGAGAATGGTCTTGCTGGGCGCAACTACCTTTTTTGCTGGTTCCGCCCTGTAAAAAGAGGAAGGACTGCTGGTGGGATCCCCATGCCAACCCCCCCGGGGCAGCGGCCATGCATGCCCCCCCAAGGTAAAAAAACTAAAGGGTAACGTCACGTTGGGGGGGGCGGCGAGCCAAACATCCTTGACACCAGTTGTGCGCAGGGGTGCGTGACGTCAAAATGTATCGCGGCCCCCGGTTTTAAAATTTTATGGCGTCAGTCATTGGCCGGGGGCCTGGTGGACGGGGCGCGTCGTCTTAGTACACATCTTTTTATCTGCTTCAAGCTGTTTTGCAAATATCCTACTGTGTGTATTGTTCGTGGGGGCCAACTGTCCATTGGGAAGGGAAATAAAAAACACTTTTACATCTCCCAGCGGTTTCAGGACGTAAGCCCACCGAATACACCACCACCTAGTCTGAATGCACCCCCCTGTCGAAAGCACCACTTTTTAGTCCGAATTACTATGTATAATAAATGGAAAACTCGCTCATACACAAGTCTTTATTTCCATTCTTTATTTCGTTTTCAAATGCTGCACTGCCCTGTTAGACCCTTAAAAAACATAGAAAATAAAAAAAAACCCGCAAAACCCCCACAGACAACTCTAGTTATAAAATGTTTTCGCCCTTTTTTATATCGAAAATTTACTGAATAATTAAAAAAATTGCAAAACGACACGTTTATTTAGGAAACCTTTACGCGCCCGGCCTGTGTCGGGTGAAAATAAAACATTATTGGAAACGCACGAGTGGGTGGATGTTGTTATTGGTTCGCCGCAACCCTTTTCCTTCACATACTTTCTTTCCAGTACACCAGCATGTAAACCATAAAGAAAAAGTTTTTATACTTTAAATAAACAATTCCGTAGCAAAATTTTGATCCCACAATCTCCCTTTTTATCATTTTTGGGTAACGACACAGGAAAATTTTTTTTGTTAAATTTTTTAAACATATTTCATTTTAAAGTAATTTTTAGGCGTTTTTGTATGTCCTTTCGATAAAATTATACTTATTTTTAAACCCGCCCCGCTTGCCCTCAAAATACATTTTAGCGCTGCCGACGCTTCTACAGACGGGGCCGAGGAAAAAGTATCGTACATTCACTGGGAGAGCAAAACAGACCTCGCTCTCACAAAACCTTAAAAAAAATTTCCACTGTAATTCAAGACGTACGGAAAAATGGACATCTGTTTTCCCTCATTTAAAACGCAAAAAATTTATCATTTACTATACTTCCTTTTTTCCCCTCTTCTCTTTTTTTCCCTTTCCCCTTTCCCTTTTCCTTTCTTTTTCCATTTTTTTCCTTCTTTCTCTTCCCTTTTTTTTCTCTTCTCCCCCCCCCCCTTTTTTTTTTTCTGCTCCGCCTCAAATTTCCCGGCGTTCGCCTTTTCGGGGGAGACCGCTATAGTTTAGGGTTTGGTTAAAAAACGTTAGGTTAGGTTTGGTAAAGGGTTTTTTTTGACTACGGTCGGGTAAATTTTGTGGGAATCCAAGAGTTTTTTTCAAGAAAAAACCGTGGTTATTTTTTGGAGCTACGCCATGCGAGGGCCCCTAGCTGCCGAAAAAGGCGAACGCATGAGGAACCCTGAGGCACCTCAAAACCTCACCTCGCCTCACTGGGGGGACTGTGGGGGTGTTCGTATTCCATTAGTACATTTTTTGGGTGACATTCCTGTGTAAGTTTTTGACAAAGTACCAGGTCTTGCATTTTTAAAGTAATTATAAATATTACTAAAGAGACTGTTTTTTTATTTTATGTATTATGGCCAAATTACAATTTTAACGGCTACCACAAATCTTTAAAGGGGTTCGGACGCTTGAAAGATTGGGGGGAGTGGAAAAATTGTTCCCAGATGTCGCTGGGAATTTAATATTTGTGACTCATTAAATGTTGAGTTTTGTATATTCCGCAACTTTTTTAACCCACTCCCAAATTTAAAAACTATCCTTTGCTGTCGTGCGCATGTAATGAAAGTTAAATTTGGTAGAATTAAAGAAAAGAGAAACACTTACGGGAGGGGTTTTGATAAATTTTCTCATGCGCGCGTCTGATTGGCCAGGCTCTTTAAACCCCCACCCCACCCACACTGTATAATTTTTTCGGAAAAAAGTAAAATCCTCTGCCGGGACTGTCTCCTCGTTTTCTGTAACCAAAAAAGTAAAAAAAAGGGGCGGAGCTTAAATAAGTAAAAATTTTTCTTGCAAGGGGATGCACAAAAAACGCCTTTTTTAAAAGTTGAACACCCTTATCTATTTCGCTAATGGGGTTTGCAACACCCCTTAAAAAATTACTTTTCTGCAATATACTTAGAAAATATAACCTAAAAATCCCCAATCTTAATATAACGCGCAAAAGGGCATATGCGCCCCGGCGGGGCCCCTGGGAGCGGCCCACTCGGGCCCCTAGCGGCCGACGGGCCCACTCGACGGCCGCTAGAGCGGCCCCCCCGGGGAGCCTCTACAAATTCCCCGCGGCCCTACGTCGTACACTTCCGTCGGGCCGCCGATAAGACATACGGAGGGCCCCCCGGAGGGCCCCCCGTCTTTGTGTTTGCTGGGGGGGGTCAAGCGTCCTGATGACCTACCATAGTGCAAGGGTCCGAGGGGGAGGCATCAAACTAAAGTTTCATTCGCAAAAGCGTCCCAAAAAAAGATAGTGAAACACATTAATCTGTCGTGGATCCCCCTCGCCCCGTCCCACAACAATTCCGCTCAGGGCTCCGCTAGTGGTCTAAAAAAACATGCTGCCCAAAACAACAATACAACAAAAACACAAAAGGGAGTCCCTACGGGCCCAGGCGTCCTCCCCACCGAGGGTTGTATCTCCTAAACATTTGTAAACCACGCCGCTGCCGCTACCAAAAGGGTTATATTTCATCCTTACCTCGTGGTAACGTCCCATTAGGGATGATAAATGACGTTTTTTTTTTATTATATGGGTACGCCGGGGCTAGTAAAAACCCCCCTCTGGGTGGTGTAAAAACTAAAAACCCTAATTTTGGGGCCCCTTACGTCACGGAAAAGAGTAATCGCTTGCTGGTGTGTCCCATGTGAACTATTGTCTCTGTCTGGCCCCCGGTTCGAATCCCGGCCCGGGGCAGTCGGCGTGCAGCCCAATCACTGTTCATCCTTCCTTTCATGGATGGGGGGATAAATGGGTTACCTGGGAACCTGCGAAAAGGGAAAATTGGGGAACCCGGATGTCCTCTAGCCCTGTTCCCGGGACCACAGGCTCAATTAAACTTAAGGGGTGATGCCACGGAGAGAGCACCGAGGCCCCGCGTATGCCCCCATTTACCTTTTACCTAATAATCCAAACCCCTCAAGTATTCATGTATTAGACAGAGAGAGAGAGAGAGAGAGGAAAAGGAGAGAGAGAGAAGGAGAGAGGAGAGAGAAGAGAAGAAGAGGGAGAAAGAGAGGAGAAAAGAGACACGAAAGAAAAAGAAAATAAGACAGGCAACATCAGAGAGAGAGAGACGGACAACAAAAGGCAACAAGAGATCGCAGAAAGAAAGAAAAAAAAAGAAATAGACAGACAGACATGCAGAAGAAGAGAGAGAGAGAGACAGAGACAGAACAGAGACAGAGACAAACAGAGACAGAGACAGCAGACAGAAGACAGACAAAGAAAAATAGACGAATAGACAACAACAAAAGACACACACACTCACGCTCCCCTGCACCGCTTGTCTGTCCCCGGGCCCCCACTGCCCCCGGTCATGAAAAGTTCCGGACTATTGAACACTTTCCGCTGCAGTGTCCGCGCTTTTCCCCTCCCACCGTGTAGTGCACAGTCTCAACCCCATCGCCCTAACGCCCACCTGTGACCCGCCCCCCCTGCTGGCGGGGGCGGGGGCCCCCTGTTTTGGGGTTAACGAGAGGGTTTTGGGTTGTTAGCCCGCTGGGGTTATGTACTTACCTCGCACCCCGGGACCAAGGTTAGGGGTTTTAGCCTGCCACCAACTGTTACCCTACGTCCCCGTACCTCTTGCTCGCTTCCAAATAAACCTGCAGTGGGTGCCCCCCTGTCACTTCACCTCCCTGGTCCATATAAAAAAACCTCCAGGGCTTACGCCTCGGGGGGAAAGGCACCGGGGGGGGGGACCCCCCCACGTCCCGGCTTTCACCTGGGGTCACAGGGCCGGGCCCCGGGGCTCCTCCCCCACCCTCGGGGTTGCCCGAAGCGCTTTACAGTCCGTCACCAGACCCTCGACCTCAAGGGGCTGGGCGGGGCCCTAGGGCCCCCAAAATCAGCCTGTGGGCAAGTCACCAAATATGTCCTCACGACTTCCCTACGTGGCGTCCCCTCTGTGGAAAATTGGCTCTCCCTTACGAGGTAATGGACAAACAAAGGGGTGTCTACTTCGTCTGCTGTTGTCCCGCTGTCCAGAGGCATTGGCTTGGCCCGTTATTCACGGGAAGTGTGGGACGCCTTGTCTTCTGCAGCGGCACTGGACGCCGTTGGTAAACTCGTGTTACGTGAGTGCAACCAAGCGATGTGTTGGGCGGATTTTTGGGGGGCAGTGCAAGGGCCTGGGGAGCCAGTGAGGGCGTACTTTACCAGGTGCTCACAAAAGGCTTTGGACTGTGCGTTCCAGTACCCGCTTGTGACAGTGGCATCAGTGAATACATGCTGTTACGTAAGCTTGTGGTTGGGCTACGTGAACCGTCCCTCCGGCGCGAGGTGTTTCAGTCCTGTGATAACTTCAAGGACGTGGATAGCTTGAGGACATACTGTGTGGCGTATGAGGCTGCGCAGAGGGACGCTACAGGCCCCTTGTGCGAGACGTTAGCTGCCGCTGACTTCACGGATGACGTCACCACCAGCGACGACGTCATTGCTGCGACCCGAGCGGCGGGCCCCTGTGGTAACTGTGGCGGCCGCCACCCGACCGCCAGGACGCCCTGTCCGGCGAGTAATGCTACCTGTCACGCTTGTGGCAAGGCGGGCCACTTCCAGAGAGCCTGCAAATCTACAAAGAGGCGAACGAGGACTTACGCAGTAACCAGCGCCGTGATCGCTGAAGCACACTTGACCAGTCAGCCACGGCTGGAAGTTTTCGTGGGAGAACCAGGCAGCAGAGAGGGGCGCTCGGTCATGGCTATGGGGAGTTTTCAAAGCTAAGCCGCCAGATGTCTCTCGCGCATCTCACATCCACTGCCCTTTGAGCGTGAATGATCTATCATTTACCGTAAACTCCCTGTACTTTTTCGGGACATATCAGAATGACCCTTCAATACAACAACTGAAACAGTTCTTAATAAAAAATGTAGTTTATCATTTTGTTTTTCAGCACTTGAAGAAAATATTGGCAAAACATAGAATACTTGAAAACTCAATTTCTTAAAATCGTCATTTCATGGAAACACTGCACGTTCAAGCTGAATGAAGCTTCAGGAAGTATGTACTTGTATGTAAGCTTTCGCCGAGTACCTGTTTTGGATGTGTCTGTCTCTCTTACGACGAACATTTAACCAAGAAGTAATTTAAGTAATTGGCACCTCAACGAACAGTCCTCTATCGAAGACAATACATGGGTCTTGTTTACTTGTTGTCTTGAAAAAGAGCGGGCTGCAGGAACGCATGCATCCGCCGTTATCTGCCTCACCTGTGCCTTCCTGAGGAGACAGGTCAACTACCACGCCTGTAATAGCATCATAGGACATCACCAGGGCTCATAGTGTTCCCCAAGGGATCCTCGCAGCCCTAAAACAAGAACAAAACAAGACTCTTCCCCTCAGCCGTGGATAAGAAGAAGTGACTGATATCAGATCCCGACATCGGGATGGTTTCTTCGGAGATGCTGAACGCCACACTATTTCTTGGTTAAATGTTCGTCGCAAAAGAGACAGACACATCCAAAACAGGTACTCGGCGAAAGCTTACATACAAGTACATACTTCCTGAAGCTTCATTCAGCTTTAACGTGCAGTGTTTCCATGAAATGACGATTTTAAGAAATTGAGTTTTCAAGTATTCTATGTTTTGCCAATATTTTCTTCAAGTGCTGAAAAACAAAATGATAAACTACATTTTTTATTAAGAACTGTTTCAGTTGTTGTATTGAAGGGTCATTCTGATATGTCCCGAAAAAGTACAGGGAGTTTACGGTAAATGATAGATCATTCACGCTCAAAGGGCAGAGGATATGAGAGCGCGAGAAACAGGCTTGAGCGTGAGCTTATTAGAAAACTCCCCATTGCGGACACCGGAGCCCAGGTGTGCATGGCGGGTCGCCAGCTCATGCAGGCCCTCGGCATAACTCTATACAGCCTGCAAGACACCACCGTAAGCATCAGACACCTGGCTGGCGGGTGCTTACGGGTGCTGGGAAGTAGCGTGCTCACCTTCGCTTTGAGCGGGCGTTTCTACTCGGGTACGGCCTATACTTCGCCGAGGGCGTTCAACACCTTTTTCTTGTCACTCCGGGTATGTAAGGCGCTGGGCTTGGTGCCGCGTGACTTCCCCAGCGTACAAGCCACGGTGGGCACCTTAAATCCAGATGGAGGAGCCACAGCTTCCGTCCCGCCCCGCCCGCCCTCCATACGCACTTACGGAGGACAACGTGGACCGTCTAGAGCTTTTGTTTCCTGGAACACTTCGGGCCGCACGGCGTTTGCTGTGGATCGCGCACCTCTGCCGAGATGAGGGGGCCTTCTCACCACAATCCACCTGCGCCCCGATGCCCGGCCTCACCCCGTGCATTCCCCAGCGCCCATCCCTCACCACTTCTTCGATGAGGTACTCAAGCAACTCCAGGAGGACGTCAGGAGGGCATCGTCGAGCCCGTACCTGCAGGGGAGCCCACGGAGTGGTGTTCCCGTATGGTGGTGGTCCCCAAGAAGGACGGGCGGCCGCGCAGGACGGTAGACTTTCAGGGGCCCCAACCAGGCAAACCTGCGGAAACTCACCACACCCACCCCCCGTTTGCACAATCACCAGTGTGCCCAAGCACACTTTCAAACAGCCCGCGGACGCCTACTCTGGTTACCATCAATACCCCTGGACGAGGAGAGCGGGAAAAACTAACGACTTTCATCACCCCCTGGGGTCGTTTCCGCTACCTACGCACACCCATGGGGCACTGCACACCCATGGGGCACTGCACACCCATGGGGCACTGCACACCCATGGGGCACTGCGCAGCGCAGGATGCTTTCACCAAGCGGTTCGACGACGTAACTGCGGCGTTCCCTCGGAAGCTGAAATTTTGTGGACGACACATTGTTTTTACGACCACAGTATTGCTGACGCTTTCTGGCACCCCTACCGGTTCCTGTGAAACGTGGGGCCGAAAGTGGAATCACGCTACGCCCTGACAAGTTTCGTTTCTGCAGGCGGAATGTGTTGTTTGCGGGTTACCTGCTCGACTGGGAGGATTACCGCCCCAGCCAGGATCTGATGTGCAGTATCACGAAGTTTCAGATGCCTCCTCACCCATCGTTGACAGACATCAGGTCTTGTTTGGGCTGGAAAACCCAAAGTAGCCCCGTTTCTCAGCACTGCCCCCCTCAGGGAAACCCATTCAGGGAGCTGTTGAGGAAACCGTCAGGCAAGGTAGTCTATTGGGATGCAGTTACAATCCATCTTCGAAACAACGAAGGAAACCATCGGCAGGCTCGCGGCGGAGGGCCTTCAGTATTACGACAACACACGGCCAACAGCAGTGTTCACAGACTACAGCAGGCTGGGCATCAGCTTTGTCGTCATGCAGCAATACTGCCAGTGCGTGTCACCAGAGACTCCTTTGTGCTGCAAGTGTAATGCCCATTATTCGGGAGATGATAATATGAGAATTATTATCATAAAATTCCCGAGTTATGTCTTGTAAGTAATTCTTTTTTTCAGTTTCACATATGACTCATCGTATTTCTTTCTTTCCGCCATCTTTTCTCATCATTTGGCCATCCTAGACGCCATTTTGTTTATCTTCTTTCGTTCTATCACCCGCCATTTCTTTCCTCGGTCTTCCATTCCCCCCCCCGATATGCCGTATGCGAGACACAATCCGTAGGATAATTATTCTGCATCAGTGAAAACTAATGTTTAAAATTCTTTTCATTTTTTCCCCAAACCATCTTCTCAGATTTAGGAACCCTCCTAGAATCCTAATGGCTTTAAAAATAATCCCCATCGTTATCAATCATGTTCATGATTTGATATCTTAGTAAAAATACGCGCTAAAATGAAAACGCACCAAAGTTCAAGAACCCCTTCCATACCACCTCACTCTTAAATAGGTTTCGGACTGTCGACATTACATATAAAACCTCCTTCTTGGATATTAGACTACAGATTTTAAAATTCTTCTAAAATCAAAGTAACCCGGTTTGTATTAGGGACAGCCTCTTCTAAGGTACGCGAGTTTTCATTACTTAAATAGTTATTTCGGGATTATAAGTTTTTTCATTTGAGGTCACGGTGAGACTTTCCAAACAAGTTCCCTTTTTGGTGCGGGAAGCCCACGAGGCCAAGATGAGTCATTGTTCTCCACGCGTCCCTGAAGGTAAGACATCTGCTCCTAACTCCGGTGTTTTTTCTCCCTTAGTATTTTAAATTTTATAACTATATAGGTACAGTTCAGTGTCACTAAGGCATAGATGTTCCGCCCATCCTTATAAGTGTTATTAACGAGTGATTGTTCTCTACGCGTCCTTGTAGGCTGGCTCGTGTTCTCTCCACGGCCACATGGTCTTACGGAAACACACACAACATTTTCTCGCCATATTCTTTCTCTACTAGATATCTATCTTCCATGTGTAATTTATAAATGTTAAGTGGTATGTTACCTAGGTGTAGGGCAATTCACTAAATAGGATCCAGTGAGGAGAGTTATGCTCCTAAGAGCTTCCTTTCATCACATAGTAAGAGTTTCCTGTATCAGAGTGTAAAGGTTATTCTTATTTCCGAGTAGAGTTTTCTCGGTATAGTGTTTACCCTTTATATGTTTGAATATGATCTTAGTGAGAGACTTACCATGTCACTATGAATAAATAGGATATCATTTGCAAATATAGTTCTTGTGTTATTATAAAAACCCAGGTGATTATTCTGTATTAGGAAAATAATTCCCCACACTTCCAAAAGAGTCCGCCTTTACTCGGTATAATTCCACGTACCAATCGCGACTACCAACCATAACTATAATTTCTTTTCAAATAGATAACTTTCTTGTAGTTTTGCGGTGGGATTTTTTTTTATCGTTAATTATATCGTTTATTATATAATTTTTATATAGTTAAAGTTTTTCAAAACCTAACACACTGGTGACTATAGCGGTGGGTTATTATTTCCTACAAATAACAGAATATCACCTTGGGCAAATAGCAAGATAGTCAAATTTCAGTAAATTTTCATATAGTAATCGATCATTATAGTAGGCTTATTAGATCTCCCCCCTATAAACCAAACACCATACATACATGAACCATGACCCCTGTGGGCGTGAGCTGTAAAAAGCAGGCCGTAGCCGCCGCATTAGCCGTCAACCGTCCCCCAGCCTGGGGCAGCCAGCCAGCCGCCACGCCTAGCCGACACAGCCAGCAGCATACCGCGCGTCTCGGCAGCCGCGCCCTTCGCCGCGCCCTTAGAGCCGGCCGCGCGCCTCGATGCCAAGCTCGTCTCAACTCGGCCACCCTTCATCAGCGCCACGCGCCTAGCAGCGACGCTCGCCTCAGCTCCGCCGCCCATCCAGTCCGCCACCCCTTCATACCCCCGCCGTAGCCCTGTTCCTCTAGCCACTACCAACACGCCTCGACACCACCACCATGGCAGAGAGAGGAAAGTGAAGCCGCGTCGGGAGGGAAGTCTTGATCTCTCTCAGCCTACCCACCGACGTCGTCATGAGTTTTTCGCTAATAACCCCAGCGCTAAGAAAATCTACATCTCGCCGCTGTGAGCGACATCGTGGACGCCACCTCCAAGAATGGAGACACAGACTTTAAAACAAGGATACGCTTTTAGTTTCCAAGATCCTAGAGGAGTTTCCAACAAGAAAATGGTTACCTTCTCGGTTGTCCCGTCGCCTAAGGTAGCCCCAGTCATACAGCGCCATACTATCCATCCACCGGCTGAACAAGGACGCCAGCGACGTTTTTCTGCATCGATAGCAAGGAGCTCGACGACATCTGCTTCCGAACTCTCAAGCTTCAAACCCGACCTACGGAGACCTCCTAGAAGACAATCCAGGAGTGTTTTAGTGCAGTGTTTTGTTTTTGAATTAGTTTTAAAAGTTAGAAAATCAAGGAAGAATTATTTTGAACATGAACATTGAAAATTTATTTTTATGAACATTGAAAATTTATTTTATGAAAATTGAAAAATTTAATACCTACTCTGGTTAGGGTAGTTGTAGCGTCACCCGGTTATTACTCTTGTGGAAATCAAATAGAAAAGTGTTTAAAAGTAAAACATTGACCAGGATTCAAAACAAATTGGGGTCGTATTTCTTAATATATCCAGGTAAGAGGTTGATTGGGATACCAGTCTCAGGTGAATTTCATTAAACAGACTCAGTCTTTTTCGATGAGTCTTCAAGGTTTTTTTAAATTTAAATTACAATCAACACGACCAGGTATATTCAGGGGAGATTAAGCGAAAGTGTTAAATGTAACTTAGTGAGTCAAAGGTGAGTGTAGTGTCAGACTAGATGAAACAATTTGGTCTAGGAGATTTCTCATGTCTAGAAGTCGGAGCGTCTGAGTTTCACGGGCTAAGCCTGGTTCAGTGGGAGTATTTTAATTCGAGATAGTAGTACTACGCTTCTCACCTTAAAGTCAACCAGCTTGCGGTGTGGCGGATATTTCAGGACTTGTTGGGCTCTTATCATTTACCCCGAGGCTAGCCGGCGTGCGCCTCTGGGATATCTCCCTGCACCGAGAATACAGACACTGATCAAGGTTGACGGTCACGTCATTACCCAGGTATCGGGTTTATTGGGATACTTCCTTTCATTGGGTTTTCGTGTAATCTAAACACAAACAGACCCCCCGTTTTCAAAGAACAGAAGAATATCCATTAAATTTACTCTCAAAAATTTGTCCCATAAAACACCTCCTCTTGACGCAGCTTTAAAACGGAACATGATCCGTAAGTAGTTACTTTGATACCATAGAATTTAATTTTTCCGGGGAATAGACGCGTGTAATGCCCATTATTCGGGAGATGATAATATGAGAATTATTATCATAAATTCCCGAGTTATGTCTTGTAAGTAATTCTTTTTTTCAGTTTCACATATGACTCATCGTATTTCTTTCTTTCCGCCATCTTTTCTCATCATTTGGCCATCCTAGACGCCATTTTGTTTATCTCTTTCGTTCTATCACCCGCCATTTCTTTCCTCGGTCTTCCATTCCCCCCCCCGATAGCCCTATGCGAGACACCCAAACCGTAGGATAATTTTTCTGCGGTCAGTATAACTAATGTATTTAAAATTTTTTTCATTCTTTCCCAACCATCTTCTCAGATTTAGGAACCCTCCTAGAATCCTAATGGCTTTCAAAATAATCCCAAACGTTATCAAACATGTTCTGATTTGATATCTTAGTCAAAATACGCGCTAAAATGAAAACGCACCAAAGTTCTAAGAAACACTTCCATACCACCTCACTCTTAAATAGGTGTTCGGACTGTCGACATTACATATAAAAACCCTCCCCTTCTTGGATATTAGACTACAGATATTAAATTCTTCTACATCAAAGTAACCGGTTGTATTAGGGACAGCCTCTTCTAAGGTACGCGAGTTTTCATTACTTAAATAGTTATTTCGGGATTATAAGTTTTTTCATTTGAGGTCACGGTGAGACTTTTCCAAAAAAGTTCCCTTTTTGGTGCGGGAAGGCCACGATGCCACGAGGATCATTGTTTCTCCCACGCGTCCTTGTAGGTAGAAAATCTGCTCCTAACTCCGGTGTTTTTTCTCCCCTAGTATATTATATCTATATATTTCTATATAAATTATAGGGCAGTTTTAGTGTCAAATAAGGCATAGATGTTCCGCCCATCCTTATAAGTGTTATTTAAAGAGTGATTGTTTCTCTACGCGTCCTTGTAGGCTGGCTCGTGGGTTTTCTCCACGGCCACATGGTCTTACGGAAACACACACAACATTTTCTCGCCATATTCTTTCTCTACTAGATACCTATCTTCCATGTGTAATTTATAAATGTTAATGGTATGTTCCTAGGTGTAGGGCAATTCACTAAAAAGGATCCAGTGAGGAGAGTTATGCTCCTTAAGAGCTTCCTTTCATCACATAGTAAGAGTTTCCTGTATCAGAGTGTAAAGGTTATTCTTATTTCCGAGTAGAGTTTTCTCGGTATAGTGTTAACCCTTATATGTTGAATATGATCTTAAGTGAGAGACTTACCATGTCACTATGAATAAATAGGATATCATTTGCAAATATAGTTCTTGTGTTATTATAAAAACCCAGGTGATTATTCTGTATTAGGAAAATAATTCCCCACACTTCCAAAAGAGTCCGCCTTTACTCGGTATAATTCCACGTACCAACCACGACTACCAAGATCAATCTAATATTAATATTAATCTAACGTGCCCCGGGAGTAATCATAGTGAAATACTCGCCAGGGCTGGTGGCAGCAAATCCCTTTAACCTAAACTTTATTATCCTTTCCCCTTAAGTACATCCCCCTTCTCAGTACTCTCCGCAGTGAGACGTGGTCATACTATAATCATATAGTGAAGTCAGAAGACTAAGTTAAATTCTTCATTCAAGTTGTAATCATTTATCAAATCATCCCCAAATAATATCATTCAAGTAACGTTGACCCAAGTAACGTTGGGTTATAAAACCCCCATACCAGTGACCCCCAATTTCTGTCAACACACAAGGGTGGGTGGAAGTTGGCGCTGTGTGGCAGCCGCCACCTGACCTCGGCAGAGCAGCACTACTCGACGCTAGAGGGCGAGGCCCTCGCCATCACCTGGTGCTTGAGGAAGGCGCGGCTGTTCCTCCTCGGCTGCCCTAACCTCACGTTCGTCACGGACCACCGCGCACTCACTAAAATCTTCCAGGATAAGGAGCTGAAGGACATCTCCAACCCTCGCGTCCTCAATCTGAAGGAGAAAACTCTTATGTACTCCTTCCGCGTGAAATACTTGAAAGGAGAGGCAAACCGCGCAGCTGATGCACTTTCACGATACCCTGTGCTGCGTGGTGAGCCTGATGAAACTGATCTGGCAGACGATGAGGTCACATGCGCAGGGGTAGTAGCAGCCACGACCTGTGCCTTGGAGAACGAGGAAGGAGTCATTGTGGACCTCCGCAAGGTGGAGGAGGAGGTCTGTCGAGATGAGGATTACCGGCTTCTCCATGCACGTGTTTCCGCTGGGGACTGGGCTACCCAGAAGGATGGGGAGCTGCTGCCGCTACGCCCCTACTACCGGATGAGGCGGCATCTGTCATGCCACGGGGACATCGTGATGTACGCAACCGAGGAAGGGCACCTGCGTGTTGTCATCCCCGCGGCCCTGCGGCGCGTGGTTCTTATCAACCTCCACTCAGGCCACCAGGGCAGGGACTCCATGCTGCGCCGTGCCAGGCAATCCGTCTATTGGCCGGGCATCGACGCTGAGGTCGAACAGAAACGGCGGCAGTGCCAGGTATGCGAGGTCAACGCCCCGTCGTCCCCCGCGGAGCCCCTACTGCCCACACCGCCACCCAAGTACCCCTTCCAGCAGGCGGTGGTGGACCTGTTCCGGCTAGCCGGGCAGATGTATGTTGCCTATGCTGATAGGCTGACTGGTTGGTTGGAGGTGGAGCACCTGCCTACGAGCTCTACCAGCACCAGGCTCGTATCCACTTTCAGGAGGTGGTTCCGGAGGTTTGGCATCCCGGAGGTCCTGTCGTGTGACGGGGGCCCAAACCTCGTGAGTGAGGAGACCAGGATTTTCCTATCTGCATGGCGTGTGCAGCTGCGGGTCTCGTCTGCCCACTACCCGCAGTCCAACGGGCGCGCCGAGGCTGCTGTTAAGTCAGCCAAGAGGCTCCTGAGTGTTAACACCGGCCATGGGGGGTCCCTTGACTCTGACACAGCTGCTACAGCCATCCTACAGTACCTTAATACCCCACTTCAAGACACCGGTATCTCCCCCGCCCAGCTGCTCATGGGGCGGCAGCTGCGAGACTCTGTGCCCGCCGCCACTGAGCGCTACCGTGTTAGCGGGCGGTGGGCGAGGATGCTGCGGGATCGTGAGCGGGCCATGGCGCGCACTGGGGCCGATATGTCAGCCAGGTTCGACAGGACGGCTCACGACCTAACCCCCCTCGCCCTGGGCCAACAGGTCCGCTTACAGAACCAGGAGACAGGAAGGTGGTGTGTTGCCAGAACTCCTATGGAGAGTTTATACCTGGTCAATGTTACTTGAGTGATATTAATTGATTATGATTTTTCATTTGATTACAACTTGAATGGACCCTACCCATAACTACGTCACGGTTTGTTTACATCGGTGCATTGTGGGGATAAGGCGGGGTCGCCGCGGGTGGACCTACGAAGGGAAAACTACGGCGATGGAAGAATTTAGAGTTATTTTGCGCGAAATTGATATTCCAGGTGCTATATTACTGTGCTCTGTTCTCGCTGACAACACTATAGAGAAGACCTGAGGTAATGGCTGATGTGCAGAGGCTTCTAAACCAAGAAAACAGAGTCATAACAGAGCCTCGTCAAAAGGTAAGCAACTGGTAGGTACGTAATGTGTCCCTACCACTTGCTTACTTCTTAATGAGACTCTGCTGTGACTGTTTTCCTGGTTTAGAAGCCTTTGCACATCAACCATCACTTCAGGTCTTCTCTATGTTGTCAGCGAGCACGGAAATATAGCACCTGGAATATCAATTTCGACGGCAACAACTCGAAATTTTTTCATCGTCGTAGGCTTCTCTTTGTAGGTTGTACATATTCATGGTTATGATTGAATTAAAATACCTTATTAATTGAGTTCCTTTTGTTGTCTTCCTCATAATAAGTAGTGTACATCATGGTTTAAGTGTTACTTGACGAGCCAATGCATACTCTTGAGTCTATACCACGGTTACCGGTCATTTCGCCCACACGTCAATTCGCCCACAAGACATTTCGCCCACATGTAAGAGTCAATTCGCCAACATGTAAGAGTCAATTCGCCCACTCTAAAGTCAATTCGCCCACACGATCCATGTCACGGAGTCATGGAGTCACATATCTTCCTCTAGCAGAAATGGAATGAACCACCTTGGCGAAATGACGGTAAATTTCTAGTGTTTGACCATACTCGCCCACTTCCCCCAAACAAGTTTGGGGACCTGTGGGAATGCGGGGTTTTCGGGTGGGGAACAAATTATGCGTCGGAAACACGTAATTAAAGAGTTGTGTAGAGGGGTAAAATTCCTAGATCTAGGGTAATTTCCTTAGTCTAGAGAAAATTGCCTAACCAAAAATAAACCTAACCTAACCAAAATTAACCTACCCTAGCAGGGGGCTTGACCCACCGATAACCTAACCTAGCAAACCTAACCTAACCAAATCTAACCTAACAAAATCTAACCTAACCTACCCAAACCTAACTTACCCAAACCTAACCTAAACAAACTAACCTAACCTCCTAGCGAGGGGGTGGGGGGGTTCTCGACACACTAAACAAATATAACCTAACCTCCTAGCTCCTAGACTCCATAGTGTGGGCGAAATGACTCCATAGTGTGGGCGAATTGACCTGTGGGCGAAATGACTCCATGGTGTGGCGAAATGGCATGTGGGCGAAATGACCGGATACCTGTACCAACATCACCAACCTTTGCTTTGATTTATCTTATTACACCATCCATAAACAAGTAGCATAACCACGGTGACATTACCCATCCTTACCTCATGGTACCTGAGGTAAGGATGTGTAAGGGATATTTTTATCCCTACACAAATCGGGAAAACTCGATGACGGTAATGGTTAGGTTTAGATTTTGCTTTGATTATCTTATTACTCCATCCATAAACAAGTTGCATAACCATGACATTACCCATCCTTGCCAACCCCCCCAACCTCCCCGCTAGGAGGTTAGGTTATATTTGTTAGTGTGTCGAGAACCCTCCAACCCCCCCGCTAGGAGGTTAGGTTAGATTTGGTTAGGTTAGGTTAGGTTAGGTTAGATTTTGTTAGGTTAGGATAGGTTAGATTTGGTTAGGTTAGGTTAGGTTATCGGTGGGTCAAGCCCCCTGCTAGGGTAGCTTAATTTTGATTAGGTTAGGTTTATTTTGATTAGCAATTTTCTCTAGACATAAGGGAAATTACCCTAGATCTAGGGAATTTTACCCCCCTACACAACTCTTTAATTACGTGTTCCGACGCATAATTGTTCCCCACCCGAAAACCCCGCATTCCCACAGGTCCCCAAACTTGTTTGGTGGAAGTGGGCGAGTATGGTCAAACACTAGAAATTTACCGTCATTTCGCCCAAGGTGGTTCATTCCATTTCTGCTAGAGGAAGATATGTGACTCCATGACTCCGTGACATGGATCGTGTGGGCGAATTGACTTTAGAGTGGGCGAATTGACTCTTACATGTGGGCGAATTGACTCTTACATGAGGGCGAAATGTCTTGTGGGCGAATTGACGTGTGGGCGAAATGACCGGTAACCGTGGTATAGACTCAAGAGTATGCATTGGCTCGTCAAGTAACACTTAAACCATGATGTACCACTACTTATTATGAGGAAAGACAACAAAAGGAACTCAATTAATAAGGTATTTTAATTCAATCATAACCATGAATATGTACAACCTACAAAGAGAAGCCTACGACGATGAAAAAATTTCGAGTTGTTGCGGTCGAAATTGATATTCCAGGTGCTATATTTCCGTGCTCGCTGACAACATAGAGAAGACCTGAGGTGATGATTGATGTGCAAAGGCTTCTAAACCAGGAAAACAGTCACAGCAGAGTCTCATTAAGAAGTAAGCAAGTGGTAGGGACACATTACGTACCTACCAGTTGCTTACCTTTTGACGAGGCTCTGTTATGACTCTGTTTTCTTAGTTTAGAAACCTCTGCACATCAGCCATTACCTCAGGTCTTCTCTATAGTGTTGTCAGCGAGAACAGAGCACAGTAATATAGCACCTGGAATATCAATTTCGCGCAAAATAACTCTAAATTCTTCCATCGCCGTAGTTTTCCCTTCGTAGGTCCACCCGCGGCGACCCCGCCTTATCCCCACAATGCACCGATGTAAACAAACCGTGACGTACTTATGTCTGGGGCCCATTGAGAATTGAAAACTAGTCTTATGACTTCACTATGTGATTATAGTATGAACACTTCTCGCTGCGGTGAGTACTGAAATGGGGGATGAATTTAAGGGGAAGGGGTAGGAGTTTAGGTTAAGGGGACAGGGTATGAGTTAAGGGGGAGTGCTGCCACCAGCTCAAGCGAGTAGTTCTCTGGGTTACTCCCTGGGCGCGTTTGAATAATATTAATATTAGATTTATCTTGGTAGTCGTGATGATACGTGGAATTATACGAGTAAGGCTGACTCTTTTGAAGTGTGGGGAATTACTGTCCTAACGCAGAATAATCACCTGGGTTTTTATAATAAACACAAGAACATATTTAAAAAACTCATCCTATTTATTCATGCTGAATGTATGTCTCTTTTTTTTAATCAAGACAAACTATAAGTGAAACCAAAATCAAAAAACTCTCCATCTAAACCGGAAAACTCTAATCGGATGTAAAAAAATTTAAACCCGTCGGGAAACTCCCCCCCCGTGAAATGAAGCAAGCTCTGGTGAGCAAACCTTCCTCTCAAACCTTTTTGATACTTTTTTTTTGTTGGATAATAACCGTTGAATATTTATAATTATAAGGAAGATCGGGGGGGGAAATAAGAGAAAGAAGGTGGTGTTTCGCAAAAAGACCATGTCCCGGGGCCCCTTTGCGAAAGGGCCAAGAGGTCGCTCTGCGGGAGAGTTGAAGTGAGACTCTTTAATAATACTTATAAGGATGGGCAGGCCCCTTATTTGCGAAACTAAACATGGGTCCCCCCTTTTGGGGAAAATATAGATAACAATTTAAAAAAGGGAAAAGGGGGGGGGGGGAAATGGGAGCAAACTTGATACTTTACCTGCGGGAATTTGAAGTGGACCCCCGTCGGGGGTTACCAAGAGCCCCGGCAAAAAAAGGGGAATTGTTTAATACTGGTTTGGGGCCTCTAGAAACTTAATAACCCCGGGAAATAACTAATTAAAAAAATGAAACCGTGTCCCCTAAGAAAGGGGCCCCTATAATCGCCCCGTTCTTTGATATAGAAAATTAATTTGTTTAATCTAATACCCAGGGGGGTGTGATTTCTTTTCATTTAAAAGGTCCGAACGCGTCTTTTGGGAGCAGAGGGTAGGGAAATTTGTATAGAATTTGGGTAGACTTTCATTTAAGCGTAAACTTTACAAACACATCCATTTTGAACGTGATCTGTCATATGGGGACTTTTTGAAAGACATTAAGAATTAGGAGTGTTCCTTGATGTGATAGCAGGGTGAGGGGAAGATAAAATTTTTGAATCCATAGTTATCACAAAATCGCGAAATAATATCCACGATGTTGACTCGCAACCGGAATGTGGGGGGGGGGGAAAGGGGAAAGGGAAGGGGGAAGGGAAAAGAAAGAATGGGGGGTAGGAAGGAAGGAAAAAAAAAAAAGGGCGTGGGAAAGGGAAAGGGACGATGACTCCCCCGAGAAACTAAAAGATTGTTTGCTTAGGGACATAAATCGGGAATTATATGATAAAAATTTCTACCCTATTTTCCCCCTAAATAAGGGCATTACACACGTCTATTCTCCGGGGAAAATTTAAAATTTTCAATATCAGTTTAACTACTCACGGGACTGTTTTTTCCTTTTTAAAAAGCTGCTCAAGGGAAAGTGTTTTGGGGAACAAATTTTTTAAAGTGAATTTAATGGAAATTTTCTTCCGTTCTTTGAAAACGGGTGTCTGTTTGTGTTTTAGTTAAACAAATTTTAAATGAAAGGGAACCCCAAATCACCTACCCCTGGGTAGGACTGGTTGTCAAATCCTGACTCAGGCCCCACATTTTCGTCGCAATTTTTCGTCCCGGGTGCGCCCCCGGCTATCTCAGGTTAGATCGGGAGCCTTACGAGTCCTAAATGCCCGCCACACCGCAGGCTGGTTGACTGTAAAAGGGGAAAAGCAGTACACTATCTCGAATTAAAATCCCCTCCCAGAACCGGGGCTGACCCGTAAAAAACCAGACCTCCGATTTTAGACATGAGAAATCTCCTAAAAAAATTTGTTTCATCTAGTTTGACCTCACTACCCTTGATCAATAATGTACTTTTAACATTTTTGGGGGGGGGTTAATTTTCCCCTGAATACACCACAAGCGTGCTGTTGAAATTTAAATTTAAAAATCCCTTTGAAGCTCCCCCGAACCAGACTGAGTCGTTAATAAAATTCAATGAGAGAGTACCCCAATAAACCTCTTACCGGATTATTAAGAACATACTGCCCCAAATTTTTTTTAAATCCGGGTCAAGTTTTACATTTAACTTTTCGTTTGATTTCCCCAAAAGGAAAAACCCGGGTGACACTACAACTACCCTACAAGATAGGTATTTACCTTTAAAGTTCAAAAAATTTTAAATATAAATGTTTAGTTCAAAATAATTCTTCCTCGTTTTCAAATTTTAAACACTATTGGATACCGAACTTTTCCATCTTGTTTTTGATGGGTGGCATCATGGGTCTTGTTGCGCCTGTATTTTCTTGATGGCCTTAGCTTTCAAAACGTTTCGGGAAACTCTTGTAGGTTTTAAAAACAAGATGTGTCCATTCCGGCCCGGGTGTCGTGCATCCTCCCCCTCCGAGCTTTTTTGGGTTTCCCGTTGCTCTGCGGGTTTGTTGTAGGACCGGCGGCGGCGGACGGCATTCAGACCCCCTTGATACCTGCACGGCAATTATGACAGGTTTTTGGGGCCTGTGTTGTCAGCGCAGCTCATGCGGTGAGGGTAACCCAGGGAGATCCAGGATTTCCCCTCCCGACAGCTTCACGCCCCCTTTTTGCCAGGTGGTGGTTGGGTAGATGTAGGTCTGTAGCGGTAGGAACGGGGCTACGGGGGGTGAAGCGCGCATCGATGGGGCAGCGTGGGGCGTAGCGGTTTAAGGGCGGCTGTGCGGGGAAGGGTGGCTGAGCGGTGAAGGGCGCGGGGCGGCGAGCGTGGCTGCTAGGCGCGCGCAGGCCGGGGGCGGCTGGGTGTGATGGCTTGCTTTTTCCCCGCTCACTGCCACATGGTCTGGTTTTTGGTGTAGGGGGTTTTTGGTTTTAGGGGGGGAAATCTAATGAGCCTACTATAATGACGATTACTATATGAAAAATTTTCCGAAAATTTTACTATCTTGCTATTTATTTTCCCAGGGGAATTTTGTTGCTGTTTTTTTAGGAAATAATATCCACCGCTTTTGTCACCGGTCATGGCTGGGTTTTCCTGTCGTTTTTAAAAAATTTAAAACTTATTGTTTTCTTATGACCGATACAAAGAAAAAAAACCCACCGCAAAAATACAAAAACGTTTTTTATTTTAAAAGAAATTACATTTTTTCATACTTTAGTAGTACTTCTCTCTGTTTGGATCACAGACAACAATAAGGTTTTTTTCCAACATCAGAAAAATTCCCCCTCTCAACACAGGAAAACTCTAAACGGATGTAGAAAAACTTTACACCTGATACGGGGAAATCCCCCCGTGAAAAAGAAACTAAGTCTGGTGAGCATAACCTTCCTCTCTAAAACCTTATTGATACATATCCTTTTTTGGGTAAATACCGTTGAATACTTAAATTATCATGGAAGATATAGGGGGGGAAAATAAGAGTAAAAGGGGGTGTGTTTTGCTAAAAGACCAGTACCGGCCCTTTGCTCAAGGC
Source organism: Chionoecetes opilio (assembly GCA_016584305.1). Classification (NCBI taxonomy): domain Eukaryota; kingdom Metazoa; phylum Arthropoda; class Malacostraca; order Decapoda; family Majidae; genus Chionoecetes; species Chionoecetes opilio. Next base: position 54,329 of record JACEEZ010020006.1, on the reverse strand, counting down.
CAAGGGTCAGCTCTGCGGGAGAGTTGAAGTGAGATCATTTAAAAATACTTATAAGGATGGGGGGCCTCCTTACGTAGCGAAAACTAAAAAATTTTCCCCCTTTTTGGGAAAAAATAAAAATATTAAAACAAGGAAAGGGGGGGGGGGGAAATAGGACGAAACTTTAAAACGTCTTACCCGGGGGGAGTTAAGTGAGACTCCCCCTCTGGGGTTTCCAAGAGCCCCGGCAGAAAAGGGGGGTTTAATACTCTGGACTTGGCCTCTAATGAATGCTTATAAACCCCAAAAAACTAAAATTAAAAAATAAAATCGTGTACCCCAAGAAAGGGCTGCCCATAAACAGTCCCGTTACTTTTATAAGAAAATTTAAAATGTTTAATCTAATATCCGAGGAGGTGTGATTTTTTTCATTTCAAAGGGCCCCAACGCGTCTTTTTGGGGCGAGAGGGTATGGAAGTTTTTATAGAAATTTGGAACTTTCAAATTTGCGTATAACTTTCTAACACATCCCTTTATGAACGTGATCTTCACTATGGGGACTATTTTTTAAAGACATTAAGAAACTAGGAGTGTTCCTTGATGGTAGAGGGGGTGAGGGGAAGATGAAAAGTTTGAGTCCCTTATTAATGATCGCGAAATAAGTAAATTCCCCGAAAGTTGACTGCAAAACCGGGAATGTCGGGGGGGGGGGGAAAGGAAGGGGCGGAAGGAAAAAAAGAAAAAGGCGGGTAAGAAGGAAGAAGATAAAAAAAAAAGGCGCGTAGGAAGAAGGGCGATGACTCACCGAGAAACTAAAAGATTGAACTGCTTTCGGGGGCTAACGGGAATTATAGATAATAATTTTCATCCTATCCTCCTGAATAACGGGGATTACAGTGGGACCGCGTCGGGACTGTGGTTGACCCCCGGCTCCGAGGGAGTACCTGGTACGGCTTCACGGCAGCGGGCGGGGGTCACTCGGAACCGGCGACATCTCCGACCCTTGATGACGCGGGGCAGCCGGGTCCTCCGGGAAGAGAGTAAAAGCTGCCCAGGGGGGAGTTGTGAAGCGTACGGGGGAGGGCCTCCCTTGCCCCCCAGCCTCCGGCCAGACCGCAGCGACGGACGTGCTCCTAGCACCAGCGGACTATTACTGTAACCTTGGGGGGGCATCTTATTTTGTTATTGCAGTTTGTCCCTCCTGCAGTTTCTGTTTGCGTTTTTTTTTTCACTTAGAGGGGGTTTCACGCAAAGGAGGGGGGGTGTTAGGGTTTAAAAGAGAGGGGTTTGGGGTTTTTTGCCCCTGGGCTTTTTAGTAGCTTCCTCGGCCCACCGGGACCAAGGTTTGGCAATTCAGCCGTGACACCAAACTGTTACCCTACGTCCTGTACCCCTTCTCGCTCCCAAATAAACTGCAGTGGGTGCCCCCGTCTACTTTACCCCCACTGGTCATCACAAACCCACCCCCACGGCAAACACGCCGTCTCCGCCCCACCTGTGCCCCTTTCCGAGGAGGACAAGTCAACTACCACGCCCTTGATAAAAATCATAGGACATCACCAGGGGCCCTATGTTCCCCCCAAAGGGGTCCTCGCGCCCTAAAAAAAGAAAAAAAACAAGAGAAAAAAAAGGGAAATAGACAGACAAAGACAGTCGCAAATCGTGCTCGTGCTCGCACTTCCCACAGCCACCAAGAGGGCCGCCCCACAACAAATGAGTCGAAATTTTTACAATTCGGACGTAACGACGTATTTTCCCATCGAAACACCACATACCTAACGGGGAGTACTATCAACACTCCCACCTTTATACGCGTATTTAACCCTTGTGTCCCCTTTAATTTAAAGGGGTTTAAAAGGTTTGAAAAGACGGTTTGTACCCATTTTTTTTCAGGGTTTTTGGGTGGTTTCTGTGGGAATTTATCGGGTTTTGTGTGGGATTTGGGGGGTTTTTGGGGGATTTTGGTGATGGGGGTGGAAGGAATTGTAAATTGATATTTGTAGTTTAAGACGCTTTTTTTTTTCTTTGTGTTAATTTATTTTATTATTTTTTTACCCCCTTGAAGGGGTGGAGTCAGTTCTCCAAGTTGTTTCGTCAATTTCTACGCTGGGTTTTCCCCATACTCCCCCCCTTCCCCCAACACACACACACACACACATACACACACACACAACACACACACCCACAACCCACACACACCCCCACAACACACCCAACAAACACCCACATCCCCCCACACACACATACAACACACACACATACAGACACCACAAGAACAACACAACACACACCACACACAACACCACACAAACACACACACACACCCCACACACCACACCATACACACCACCCCAACACACACAGACACCACACACACACCACACGACACCACACACACACACAGACACCACACGCCCCAAATACAACACGCCCACAAAACCACACACCACACACACCACAGACACCACACCACACACATACCAGTACACACACGCACCCAGACATCACACCCAAAACACACCACAAGCAACACCCTGATTATTTAACATGGATCGCGGAAGCTGGTCCCCCGGTTCCCAAAATGTCCGCCATTTTTCGAAACCCCAAAACAACCCTTTGTTTCTGCGGCTCCTTTGCTGTCTATCGGGTGTTATCCCCTCGTCTCCCAAGTTGTGTTTGCTGTTGGGCTTGTTATCCCCTCGTCGCCAAGCTTTGCTATGCCGTAAAAAACGACCAGGACCTGGAAGTGGCAATCTTTCCCCCTTGAGTAACCCCACACCACAAACCCCCACCAAACACAACACCCACCCCCCCACCACCCCCACCCACACACACACCCACAAACACACACCCCCCCCACCACACACACACACCCACCCCCACACACACACACCCACCCCCCACACCACCCGCACCCACCACCCCCCCACACAAAGGACCCCCCCAACACGCCCCCGACCCACCACCCCCCCCCACACACCCCCCCCCCCAAACACCCCAGACACCCACACCCACCCACACACACACCCACACCCACTCCCCCCCCCAGCCCATCCCTTTTAATCCATCTACCCTCCAGCATCCCCCTACTAAAAAAAAAAAAATATGGTGGATATGGTATACCTTTTTTTATATAGGTAATAGATATAAGTATATTTTTTATACTTGTTAACAATTAGGGGGGAAGGGAAGCAACCTAGTGCGGTTTGATAAAAATGATCTATTGAAAATTTGATCAAACCCCCTCAGGTCTTTTTCCCTGAGTGCGGTTATAAAAAAACAAAATGATCCTATAAGCTTTTGTTGTTCTAATGGGAAGCTTTTTTTTGCGAAAAAAAAAAAAAGGAAAAAAAAAGTATCCTTGGGGGTTAAAGTTGGGTTAGGTTTCTTTACAACCTATAAGGTTAGGTTGGGGTTTCTTAAAATTTAAGGTTAGGTTAGGTTTCATTAAAACCTAAAGGTTAGGTTAGGTTTCATTAATATTTTTTTTTTTTGGGGGGGGGGGGGTGCGCAAAAAAAACATTCCTGCAACAAGCACCTATTGTAGCCAAAAAAAAAATAGTTGATGTCTTTTAAAACGACCCGAAACTCGTCCTTTATTCCCAAAAAGTTTTTTCTTATCAAAATGAAACCATAGTGTTTCTACACTTAGCTCAGATTTGAACTTGATACTAAGTTCGAAACACCCCAGGTTGTACAAAAATACCAAAATCAGTGTACGAAACTAATTACTTTCAAATTTATAACCTAATTAAGAAAAGGTTTTTTTATTAGGCAAAGGTTTTTTTATTAATTTAAACTTCCCGAATCCCCGAGAGTAGTTTTATGGACCCCTGGGGGGGCGCGCCGTACCCCTGGCGGGGGCGGTACGGGGGTAGCCGTTTAGTGGCGAGAACTCGGTTTGCTCATTTGGGGCAGACAACACACATCTGGGGGGCGTACACTGCACTCTTAGCCTCTCGCTTTACCCCATACACCACACCCTTTACTAACAGGGAGGCCCGCAAAAAACACCTGTCACACAACCTGTACGGGCCTCGCAACACACCTGTCACTACACATTGTAGGCCTCGCAACACACCTGTCACACCACCGTACGGCCCGCAAACCCTGTCATACACCTTACGGCCTCGCAAGACACCCGTCACTAACACCTGACGGCCCCCGCAAACACCACCTGTCCTATACCTGTACGGCCTCGCAAAGGGACCCGTCACTACACACCGTACGGCCCCGTACACACCGTCACTACCACCCGTACGGCCTCGCAACACCTGTCACTACACACCCGTACGGCCTCGCAACACACCCGTTTTTCTGTTATCACGTAAAAAAAGACTTTGGAAAGGGTTTGACGATGCACTAGGTTGGAAATTTAGTAGTATTTTTATTTGGTGTTAATAATAGTTGTAGGTGGTAAAAGTATAAGGTGGGGAAATAGTAGTAGTGTAGGGGTTAATATAGTATAGGGGGAATATAGGCTATCACGCCCGCCAAAACCCACACGCCTGGCCGGCCCATGATTTGTTTTGGTTTTTCAAGATGGCGGCTGGTGACTTAGTATCTCGGGCCCACTAGCCCAATCCGCGTCCATGTTTTATAGTCAGTGGCCCCCCACACCCACACACACAACAGACACCAAAACAACACACACACACCACACACACCAGACAAACACACACACAACCACACACACCCAAAACACACACACTTGGGGGTGGTTTCTGTTTGGGTTTTGGATTCTGGAAAAATTCTCTGAGCTTCCGTCGCAAATCTCTTTTGGGATAATGCATTTTTTATGGGGGGGGCGGAGACAAGTGTTTACGTCCGCCACCCCTTTTTTCCCCTTGGACCTGCATCGCTTCTGTTTTCCTTGCCGCGGACACTTTTTTAATGCAGATTTTGGCTTTTTTAGGGGGTTAAAGCGTGGGAAAAGGTTGGTTTGGTTTTGAGTCTAAAGGTGGGTTTTTAAATTAGTTAATTTTCATTCTCCTACACACTCCTTCCTATTAAAAACTATTCTCCATAATAGTGATTGCGGGCGGAAGTTTTACGAGAAATGTTTCTTAGAATCTATTAAGGTGAACAGAAACCACACTCCCAATTGTGTCGCCAAATATTACAAATGATAGCCTAACAGAAACCACACTCCCAATTGTGTCGCCAAATATTACAAATGATAGCCTCACTACTGCTGTGTCTGTGCCACTGAAGATGGGGTCGGACTAAACACCGCAAACCACCGCAAACCACCAGTAAACCACCGCAAACCACCAGTAAACCACCGCAAACCACCGCAAACCACCAGTAAACCACCGTAAACCACCGCAAACCACCAGTAAACCACCAGTAAACCACCGCAAACCACCGCAAACCACCAGTAAACAACCGTAAACCACCAGTAAACCACCGCAAACCACCAGTAAACCACCAGTAAACCACCAAACCCGTAAACCACCAGTAAACACCCACCATAAACCAAACCACCCGTAAACCACCCAGTAAACCACCGCAAACCACCAGTAAACCACCAGTAAACCACCGCAAACCACCAGTAAACCACCGTAAACCACCAGTAAACCACCGCAAACCACCAGTAAACCACCAGTAAACCACCAGTAAACCACCGCAAACCACCAGTAAACCACCGCAAACCACCGCAAACCACCAGTAAACCACCGCAAACCACCAGTAAACCACCGCAAACCACCAGTAAACCACCAGTAAACCACCGCAAACCACCAGTAAACCACCAGTAAACCACCGCAAACCACCAGTAAACCACCGCAAACCACCGCAAACCACCAGTAAACCACCGCAAACCACCGCAAACCACCAGTAAACCACCGCAAACCACCGCAAACCACCAGTAAACCACCGCAAACCACCGCAAACCACCAGTAAACCACCGCAAACCACCGCAAACCACCAGTAAACCACCGCAAACCACCCTAACCTAACCTAGTATAACCTAACCACAAAGTATACCTAACCAAACCTAACCTAACCTAACCACAAAGTATACCTAACCTAACCTAACCAAACCACAAAGTATACCTAACCTAACCAAACCACAAAGTATACCTAACCTAACCTAACCTAACCTAACCTTAACCACAAAGTATACCTAACCTAACCTAACCTAGTTGGTTAGGTGTAGATAGTTCTGAAAAATATGTGTTTTGCTATTGATTTGCATGTAATATGAGATTTCTCAGTGGTTTGGTGGTAGTTTTTTTGGTGGTTATGTGGTAGTTTTTGGAGGTTGTTGGTATTTGCTGAAGATTTTAATGTTTTGCTTTGATTTGCCCATGCTTTTGGGATTTTCAGTGGTTTGTGGTGGTTTGCTGGTGTTTGCGGTGGTTTTGACGGGGTCGTTTGCGTGTTCAGTCTCGACCGCTGAGATGATACACAGTAGATGTTATATCATTACTGTATAATCTACCCTGTTTTCAGTGTTGTTTTATGCTTTGTAGCTGCAGGTATGCCATTTCAAATTTCACAATCGTTTTTTTTTCGGGCGACGACGACGGCGGGAGGACTCAGACATAACACTAGCTGGCGATCTTATTGGTAGAACACCCTCGGTTGATATTTTTTGTCTATTTCATTTATAGCCATATATGCACAGTATGAGACACAAAATTACAAGACTCTCCAGATAGCCCTTTCTAACTTTCCTGATAATCATGATGTGAAATGTAGTAGTAACCGCCCCACACGTCTGTACATCGAAAAGAACGTTGTCGCTGGCGCTTGAGTGTTATTTACAGTAGTATTCGTCCACCCGAAAATTTGTTTCGTAGTCAATATATTAAACCATATCTTTCGTACCTTAGCTCAGATTTGAACTTGACTACTATCTAACGGAATGCCACCAGGTTATGTACGAAAAAACTCAAAATCAGTGTCCGGAAACAACTAACAAAACCTGCGTACTAAACAACTGTTTACGAACCTCTGTACCAGTTTTTTTTTTGTCATTATATTAATCGAGGACCATAATTCCCGATAAATTTTCGTTATTGGGAGAACACACCGATATTGAGGCCGTATCCATTATTTCAGATCATCCATGATTTCCAGGAAAGTTAGAAGGGTCTATCTGGAGAGTCTGTGTTCATTTTGTGTCTGTCATCTGTGTCATAGTAGGCTATAATGAACACTACAAAATTCACACCAGAGTGGCGTTTTCCCTGCTATTTCCTCATGTGTTTTCGATGAATCTGGCACTCTCTTGATGAAATGGTTGTTTAGTAGGTGTGAACTACGTTTAGGGAGTTTCGTACCCAGTTGGTTTCGTCCCAGGTTTTGTTATTGTTTTCGTACACTGATTATGATTTTTTTTTTCGTACATACCTGTTGTCGTTTCGTACTAGTAGTCAAGTTCACTGAGCTGGGTGGCACGAAACGACTATGGTTTCCTATAGACTAACGAACACTTTTTGGTGTACTATCTACTGGTGTACTAAACAACTTGTGTTCGAACTGACTGTTGGTAGTGGTGGTAGTACTGTGAGTAGGAATAGTAGTAATACTGTTAGTAGGAATAGTAGTAGTAGTAGTAGTGGTAGTACTAGTAGTTTATGAATGGTTATGCGAGAGAGAGAGAGAGAGATTGATGCCTTATTTTTTGTGGGGTCATTTTGTTTGTTTTTATTAGTATTTTTTTTTACATTGATTATACATTTTTTCGCCTTGATTATTTTCATTTTTTTTCTTTGTTTTCTGTTCTTCCTTTTTATTGCATTGTCCTTACTTCCTTCCTTCCTTCCTTCCTTCTACCTTCCTTCCTTCCTTCCTTACTTCCTTCCTTCGCTTCCTTCCTTCCTCTTCCTTCCTTGCCTCTCTTTACCTCTACTTCAGGAACTATTTTTTTTCTAATAATTATAATTTAGTTGTTTTTTTTAAGTGAAAATCGTGATGTCCGTGCAAATGAGCGTGATGGGCCAGGGGCCTGGAGGAGCGGTCACGTGTCTGGATCCCGATGGCAGGATTAACTTCTGGCCCCCCCCCCCCCCCACCTCCTTTGTTGTTTATGTTTGATTTAAATGGAAAGTATTTACTCTATAGTTTTTGTTTACTTATGCACTTATGTTACCATTCCTGAGACCACATTTTAATTGAATAGAATATATTCATGTTTCATTTCGGTCCTTGCCTGTTATTGAGAGAGGAGAGAGCCAGCCCGCCCCTCTCTCTCACTCCCACATGATCTGCCCCATTACCCCATGATAATTATTGATTTGCCTGAGTGCAGAGCATCAACTAACACTTGCCGGCATTGAGGGCACTAGACACTCACCACTCCCTTCCACTCCTCCAACCGCTGTAGAGGGTGGCATGAGCTCTTGTGCTGGCCTTAATCCTTGGCTGCAAAACGGCTAGGTGTTAGCTGTGAGGTGAAGCAGGAAGCACCCTTCACGGAAGCCTTGCTGCTTGTGTGCCTGACGGCCATCAGGTTACAACACGGTGCTGAGGTGAAGAGTCCAGGTCGGCCGCCCACGCCAGGTACTCCTCCCCTTCCCTTGTATTAGGGATGCTTGGTTGCATCCCCGGAGCCATCACCGGGTTCCTAGCAGACCAGCTGACGCCTTCCACAACAGGGGTGCTGGCAAGAAGTATTGCTGCATGGGGGCGTGAGGACCTACCTTGTGATGATGTGGCAACGTGTGCTCCAGCAAGGCTGGCATTACACACACATCCTCACCCATACACCAGACAGGGCTGAGTTGACCACTGTGGCAGTGTTCACTGGTAAAGGTGGCTCTTAGGAGCCACCTGCTCACCCACACTGGTGAGAAAACTGTTGAGTGTCAGGAGTTGTAGGAAAACAGTTGGCCTGCATAGAGCCTCTTAACACACACATTCACTTCCCCACCCTGGTGAGAAACTTTGAGTTGCCAGGGTGTAGAAAACATTTAACCCGCTAAGAGCAATCTTACCACACATCTCCCTATAGAAAACTGGTAGAGAAACTTTGAGTGCCAGGAGTGTAGTGGGAAACTTGACCACAACGAGCAGTACCCTTAACACACCATGGCTCACCCACACTGGTGAGAGAACTTTGAGTGTCAGGAGTGTAGGAAACATTTACCTCAGAGTGGTCTTACCCACACATGCTCCCCACACTGGTGAGAGAAACTTTGCGTGTCAGGCTGTAGGAAAAAATTTGCCCGCAGACCCATCTTAACACCATATGCTCACCCACCTGGTGAGGAAACTTTGAATGTCGCGAGTGTAGAAACCATTTGCCTCAGAGCAGTCCTTAACACACACATGCTCCCCCACGACTGGTGAGAGAAACTTTGAGTGTCAGAGTGTAAGGAAAACATTGCCGCTCAAGAGCAGTCTAACACACACATGCTCACCCACACTTGTGAGAAAACTTTGAGTTCAGGAGTGTGGAAAACATTTGCCCTCAAGCCCCTCTTACACACACTCACCCACACTGGTGAGAGACTTTGAGTTTCAGGAGTGTAGGAAAACACTTGCCCGCAAGACTCCATCTTAACACGCACAGGCTCACCGCCCCCTGGTTCAGTGTGATATTTGCTGGCAAGTGTTTTCCTACAATGGTCCGTGTGGCCAGGCATATCACAGACCCACCTGTGCGGAGGGATTGGCTGTGTGTGGGTTGTGCCTTGTGGTGGTGGGTGAGGGGGCTTGCAGGCATATACCACGCCACTTGTGCTGTGTTAAGAATATCAATAAAGACACTTCATGAATATTGTGTTCAATGTTTTATTTCACAGATTAACAGAGGGAAAAATGGAAGAAGAGAGAGAGGAGAGGAGAGAGAGAGAGAGAGAGAGAGAGAGAGGTGTGATAATAGGTTTCAACATTCATCGCTAATGAACAGATGTATAAGAGAACTACAATATTTTCCATTATCACTCCCCCTCCTCCTCTTCTTCATGTGGCACTATCCTCCTCCTCTTTCTGCCTCCAGAAAGTAATGTTTGTATGAAATATGATCAAACATTTTCCATTGTATGATTATATTGTCTTATATAGTTTTGGACCACTCAAGTTTGTTTTATATTGTTTTTATGCTTTAAATGATAAAAGTCAAGAAATTAAGAGAGAGAGGAGAGAGATAATTCGGCAGATTTAAAATTACCAATAATCAAAGTATATACCATCTGTATACCGTGCGGTTTTTTCCCTCGCCTGTAGCTCATCACTCGCGTTAGCCTCTCGTTCCATCCACGTGTGACCTGTCCTTAGCTGCCTACGCATTCAAGAAGGCTTTTCAAATTCAGTCTGCCCCTTCTACTTCTTCGGATATACCGGATTATCGCATATTAAGATTCACCTTCCCTTGTCGCCTCCGTGGTGCGTGGCTAGCGTGCCCTGGCTACAATCTGTCGGGCCCTGGTTCGATCCCGGGCCATGGGCGAAGTCGGTTACCAGCCTAAAGCTGTTTCTTCCTGCCTTTCGGGGTTGATAAAGGGTACCTTGGGTAACCTGGGAAGGTAACTGTGGTAACCCGGAGTTCACACCAGCCCTGTGTCCCGAAGGTACGGTCCCACCCACCACAGGCTTCTAAGGGCGATGCCACGGAGTGAGCACTGATGCCCACGCGCAGCATTGCGTATGCTCCCATCTTTACCTTCTCCCTCCCAATTGCCGTTATTAGCGAGGGTTTAACTGTGTTATTGACTGGAAACGAGACCCTAGTAGTAAAAAGTAAGCTGAAAAAAGTAATACATATAATGCCAGTACCCACAACTATATGCCCACTGGTTGAGATTTCCCTGCAAAAACAATGAAGTGCTTCACTAAAATGGTAGAGTTGGTTAGGTAACATTTTGTGATGTTATTGCCTCATCGCAACAATAAATTGCATCAAAATTGCATCAGCATCGCATCAGCTCAGCAGCAGCAGCCAACACCACAGCTTTACCTGCTACCCTTCTAGATTTGAAAAAGTTTATATCCGCATCCGCCCGTACGCATTGCAGACATCCGACAGGGCTACTCTCTTATAGGACATTTCTCGCCGAATTTCTACACATGGTCTTGGCTCACCTAAGACTAACGCATGGCCTTCAGACAGACAGTTCGCTTTTTAACATTTTGCCGGGTGTTTAGTCTGAGATTAGGAATTGTTAGAACACCCACGACCCCTGTCCAACATTCAAGTCTAATGATTTAATAACCCTCTGGACATGTTTTCAACACTGGACATTCTGTGTAAATCCAGGTTACTCTTAGGTTAGCCCCTGTCCGTGTTTAGAAATCGCAATTTAATTGTTGTTAGATTGATTGACAACGACCCTGGTAGTAACATATACCTAAAAAAGTTCAATAAAATTTTAAAGGCTTATCAATGCCTGTTTACTATAGAAACCCCGTGCGCTCGTCCATGACCTCACCTTTGTGGAAGTCTGGGAGCAACCAATATCACCTGCGACACACACTAACAACACTACACACAATGATGCCAATAATAATAGTGGCCCATCATTATAGAAGGATTTAAATGAAGAAGAAGAGGTCAGTTATATTGCATTGAATGAATACTGTACAGTGTGTGTGTGTGTTGTGTATCTTTTGTAATGATACATGTGTGTGGTGTGTGTCTGCGTTGTAATGAATCCGTGTGTGGTGTGTGTGTGCATGCCTTTGAATGATATCTGTGTGTATGTGTGTGGTATAAGCTTTGAATGAATACACGTGTGTGTGTGTGTGTAATACTTTAAATTAATACGTGTGGTGTGTGTGTGTGTGTGTGGTGTTTGTGTATTGCTTTTGAATGAAAACGTGGGTGTTTTTGTGTGTGTGTAATGCTTTGAATGAGACATGTTGTGTGTGTGTGTGTGTGTAATGCTTTGAATGAAAACGTGTGGTTGTGTGTGTAAATGCTTGAATGAATTACATGTGTGTGTGTGTGTGTGTGTGGAAAAGGAAAAGCTGGCAAAGCGTCCCCTGTAGATTTAAAAAAGAACTAGGGAGAAAGGTTCACAAATAGGGTGGTAAATGTTGGAAGGACTCAGTAGACAGTGTAGTTTAGTGCGGATGTCATGAGGGGTTTTAAAGAGGCCTGGACAGTGTTATGGTGGGATGAAAGGTGATGTAGGTAGTAGGTAGAACTGGAATTCTCACATCTAATCTCTTGCCTAAAACAGCTTCTACAAGTTAGGTGGCCCTGTGGCTTCTGCATCCTTTTTTCCTCCCTCCCAATTTGTTTGCCTCTACAGGGCCTTGTTTCGCCCATGTTGGAGTATGTTCTCACAGTTTTTGGGAAGATCCACGCATCCGGCTACTCCTAACAGGGTCGAGTCAAAGCTTTTCGTCTCATCACTCCCCTCCTTGAACTACTGACTCTTCAATCTTTAAATCACCGACCGCAATATTGCTTCTCTTGCACTCTTCTACCGTTATTATTCAATTCTCACTGCTCGTCTGACTTGCTAACCAGCATGGTGCCTCCCCCCCTCCGCGAGGCCTCGCTCACAAGACTTTCTACTCATTCCATCCCTATCTGTCCATCCTCCTAATGCACAGAGTTAATCATATCTTTACTCTTTCAATCCCTTTCACTGGTAAACTCTGGAACTCTTTTCCTTGTTTGCTATTTTTCCACTTCTATGCCATAATCTTTCAAAGAGAGTAACAAGAACACCTCCCGAACTAATTTGCTCTACCCCTCTTTTTTTTATTTTATTCTCTTACTGTCCTTCTTGTATAGGGACCTGGCAACTAAGCGGCTTTGGTGGTAAACCCATTTTGTTGTGTCCATTGCAGATCCCTTTGTGATGTAAAAAAAAAAAAAAAATAGTAATTGTAGTGCAGTATTTGTTGTAATATATTGTAGTAGCAGTAGTAGTTGTAATATTATTGTAGTAGGCAGTAGTAGTAGTTGCCATATTAAGTTTGTAGTAGCTAGTAGCTGCCATAGTAATTATAATTATCATAGTAGTTGTCATAGTACTTGGTAGTAGCGTAGTAGTAGTTGCCATATTCATTATATAGCGTAGTCGTAGTAATAGTAATTGTAGTAATAGTTGTATAGTAATTGTAGTAGGTCAGTAGTTGTTCGTTGCCATAGTATTGTAAATAGCAGTAGTAGTTGTAATAGTAATTGCTCGTAGCCTAGTAAGTAGTAGTTGCCATATTAATTATAATAGCCGTAGTCGTCGTAATAGTAATTGTAGTACTATTGTTTAATGTATTGTAGTAGCAGTAGTTTTGTATTTGCCCATGTATTGTAGTATAGTAAGTAGTTTAATAGTAATTTGTAGTAGCAGTGTTGTCGGTGCCATAGTAATTGGGGGGTAGTAGTAGTAGTAGTTGTAATAGTAATTATAGTAGCGAGTATTTGTGTTGCCTAGTAGTTGTAGTAGCAGTAGTAGTTGTAATAGTAGTGTAGTAGCAGTAATTAGTTGCCATAGTAATTATAATAGCAGTAGTACTTTGTAAATGCAGTAATTGTAGTAGCATTAAGTAGTTGTAATGTAATTGTAGTATGCAGTAGTAGTAGTTGCCATAGAAATTATAATAGCAGTAGTATTTTGTAATAGTAATGTGTAGTAGTGTAGTCGTTGTAATAGTAAATTGTATAGCAGTAGTAGTTGGTACTAGTAATTGTAGTAGTAGTAGTAGCTGTATAGTAATTGTGTAGCAGTAGTAAGTTGTAATAGTACTTGTAGTAGAGTAGTAGTTGTAATAGTAATTGTAGTAGCGTATAGTTTAATCGTAATTGTAGTAGCGTCGTAGTTGTAATAGTAATTGTAGTAGTAGTAGTAGTTGTAATAGTAATTGTAATAGCATTAGTAGTTTGTAATAGTAATGGGCCCCAGACCATAACTCCGTCACCTTTTGTTTACATCGGTGCATTGTGGGGATAGGCGGGGTCCGCCGCGGTGGACCACGAAGGGAAAGACTACGGCGATGAATAATTTAGAGTTATTTTGCGCGGAAATTGATATTCCAGGTGCTATATTAATGTGCTCCTTTCTCGCTGACACCGCTATAAATAAGCACATGATAATGGCTGATGTGCAGGAGGCTTCTAAACCAAAAAACCAAGTCATAACAGAGCCTTCGTCAAAAGGTAGCACTGTATGTACGTATTGTTGTCCCTACCACTTGCTACTTCTAATGAGAACTCTGCTGTGACTGTTTTCCCTGGTTTAGAAGCCTTTGCACATCCACCATCACCTCAGTCTTCTTCTATGTTTTGTCAGCGAGGCACAGAAATATAGCACTGGAATATCAATTTTTGCCCAAACAACTCGAATTTTTTTTCCGGCTTAGCTAGTCCCCTGAAACGTAAGCTGAAACGTCAGCGTTTCAGTGTAGTGGTAACTGTGTGGTAGTAGCTACTGGTAGTGTGTAGTGTAGTAGGTAACGTGATAGTGTAAGTAGTGTAGTAGGTAACTGTAGTGTAGTAGTGTAGTATGTAGCTGTAGTGTAGTAGTGTAGTAGGTAACTGTAGTGTAGTCTAGGTACTGTAGTGTCGTAGTGTAGTAGGTAAATGTAGTGTAGTAGTAACTGTAGTGTGTAGTGTATTGTAGCCTTAGTGTATAGGTAACTGTATGTAGTAGTGTAGTCGGTAAACTGTATGTGTAGTAGGTAACTGTAGTGTAGTAGTGTAATGTATCCTGTAGTGTAGTAATGTAACTGTAGTGTAGTAGTGTATTAGGTAACTGTAGTTGTAGTAGTGTAGTTACTAACTGTAGTGTAGTAGTGTAGTAGGTAACTGTAGTGTAGTAGTGCGTAGTAACTGTATGTAGTATGTATGTGCCTGTAGTGTTATTTATGTCCAAGTTTGATGTTACTCTGCACTTCACTGCACTCAAGACTTGTTGCTTAATAACACATTCGCCTGAGGCAGTGGAGTAGCTACAGAGGGGCGCGTACCCCCCATGAGAATCCTGTGCCCCCTTATAGCTGCCCCCCACGGGCCCCTGGCTGCCCTATTCTGTATGAGGCTCTAATGCCCACCACTATCTCATCTTAGAATATCCCCTGCTAGGTGGCATCAGAGTGGCCCCCGGAGCTCCGCTTCCCTAGTTCCCCCGGGGATAGATACCTAGCTACGCCGTTGCTAACAATGCAATTCAGTCCTTTAACAACCCACAAACTACGTAGCAACAAAAAATATATGAAAAAAAGATGATATCCTACCCACAATCCTCTGCGACGCTGTTAATGAGTTCAAAGCACTAACGAGCCCTATCAATAGCAGCTTTACAAAAATACTACAAAACTATACCCACACTATTACTAACTCACATTTACTAACATTTAAGACTTAGATAACGTTACACGTCAATAATTATTGGTCAAAGGTCAACAGGTCTGGGCGTGGGAAGAAAATAAGTGAAAAGTTTAGTGTTTCGAAGCAGAGTTGAACAGAGTCGAGTTCCTTGAGTAATCCGGTGCGAGCGGCAGTCGAGGGCGCGCCAGCGAGGAAGCAGACGTGTGTGCAGGGCAGGCAGCTGGGAGTGTTGTGCCTGGGACAGCGACGGTGGACGGCGAGCAGGAGAGGCGGGATAAGACAGGTCATGCCACAGGTACACACTTATCAGCATGCCCTTGTATAGCCGACACCCGCATGTATGTTGTGTAGGCATTAAGGTGGTCTTAGAGCAGAGGGAAGGCGTCCATAGGAGGGTGGAGTCACACATCACCTTCCCCTGGTGGTGTGTGTCAGGGATGGGAGGACGGTGTGGTGGTGGTGATCGTTCCAGTGACGGGGAGAGGGTCACCCATAACGGTATTGTGGTACTTTAAACCAGGGGCCTCGTTTAGTCTTCCAACGTGGGGGAGACAATCAGCAGCCTGCTATCTTGTGAGCACTGTAGGGTGGTGAAGCCCCGCGGCCGCCGTTAGAGCATGTTTGTCATGTGAGGGTAAATCTAGGCACAATGCAAGCACATGGTATTGTAAAAGGCACTTGAGACCAGACTCTTTGTTCACTCCTTGTTTAAGGATCAAACTTCTGTTGTTGAAGAGACATTCATAATGATGCAAAATTTTACTGAGAGAAGTGGTGGGACAAAATTAATGATAGCCTTTCCCCCCCCACTCCAAAATGTTGGGGGGCCACGTGCCCCTGCTCCCCACCCAAACGTTGCCCCCGCCTTAAACCAGTCATGGAGTACCAGGTTATAATTACTCTTGGCTAATATTTAGAACATGACTGTCTGAATTAAAGTATTTTGTTTGATCTTTGTACTGTTTCTGGTGTTATTCCAGTTTGACACCGAATTCACTTCGGTGGACAAAACTATTTTTTGCTGGTGAGTTTTGATTGATGTGTTTTGATTAATCTGCTAACCGTTTCTGTCGCAAATCTTTTTTTTCTTTTTTGTTACAGGTAAAGATTAGGTTCGGTTAGGTTCAATTTATTTATTTTTTTTCAAAAAAAAAAGCGATTTGCGACAGAAACGGTTAGCAGATTTAATTCAAAACGCATCAAAACTTACCAGAAAAAAATAGGTTCATCCACCAAAGTAAGTTCGGTGTTCATCTTGAAACTTACCGTGTTTCTACAGGTCCGAACGAGTGTGAAAGTAAGAATGAAATGTTGTGCAAACAAAACAAAATATTCATAGGCTAGATTAGGTTAGTTTGAGGGTTAGGTTACCCTAGGTCAGAGGTCGGCAAACCAGAATTCGAGAGTAGCCAGTTTCTTCAAACTTGGCAGGGCAGCAGTGCTGATGGAGCCGCAGTGTACATTATGAATGGAAATTACGAACAAGTATAAGTTAAAAACTACAAGAATTCATCCCAATATTTTACTAGAGACCCAGGACCTAGGTCACCTACACTATTGTACTGCAGCTTTCTATGCCAGTAATTTTTTTTTTTTTTTTTTAACGATAATTTGGACATTTTTTGTAGGTGGCAGGAGGTTTTGTCTTTGGTTGGTGCGGCGGTCGTTTTTTCACAAGTCTGAAAATATTAATTCAGACGAAATCTAAAAATGTTTCTATTCATTTCCCAGAGTTGGTGACCGTCGTGGGGGTCTGGCGTGCTGGAAGAGCTGCCAGGCGGCGAATTTTTTTTTCCACTATAGGTTTGCAAAAGTGGGTGGGGACTGGGGCATAGCGACGAATGGGCACGGCCAACCCCTCTCGCTCACTCAGGCGTGGGTGGTGGCGGGTCTCGCTCTCTCTCTCGCGAAAGAAAAATAAATTTAAAAATAAATTAAAGAAAACAAATTTAAGGGGTAACTTGCATCTTTAGTGGGCAGGATATTTAAATTATCTCTCTCTCTCTCTTCGTTGTTTGGTTACGAAGTTTAAAACTCTCTCTCTCTCTCTCTCTCTCTCTCTCTCTCTCTCTCTCTCTCTCTCTCTCTCTCTCTCTCTCTCTCTCTCTTTACCTGTAGTGGGCAGGATATTTAAATCTCTCTCTCTGTCTCTTTACAGGACATACCTCGTGTAGGTCTTACGGCCTCTTGTAGAGGCCCTTGGTCGTGTGTGTGTGTGTGTGTGTGTGCCGTATGGGGCGGTGTGATGGCTTGGGTGGTTGTGTGTGTGTGTGTATGGGGTGGTGTAATGGTGGGTGGGTGTGATGGCTGGGGTGGTCGTGTGTGTGTGTGTGTGTGTATGCCGTATGGGGCAGTGTGATGGCTTGGGTGGTTGTGTGTGTGTGTGTATGGGGTGGGGTAATGGTGGGTGGGTGTGTGGCTGGGGTGGGCGTGTGTGGTGGGTGGGTGTTTATCCTTGGGGCGTTGATGGTTGGTGGTGGTTGTGTGGTTGTGTGGTATGGGGTGGGGTAATGGTGGGTGGGTGTGATGGCTGGGTGGTTGGGGTGTTGTGTGTGTGTGTATGGTAAAGGGGGGGTTGATGGCTGGGGGTTTTGTGTGTTGTGGTGTGTGTATGGGTGGGTAAAAGGTGGGTGGTGTGATGGCTGAGGGGGTCGGGTGTGTGTGTTGTGTTGCCCTTGGGGGTGTGAGGCTTGGTGGTGTGGTTTGGGTGGGTGTGTAGGCTGGTAAATGGTGGGTGGGCTGTGGGGGGGGGTATGTAATGCGGGGGTGATCGGGGTGGAGTGTGTGTGTGTGGGGGTGGGTGTGTTGGGGGTAATGGTGGGGGCTTTGGATGGGGTCGGTGTGTGGGTTTGTAAGTTTTTCTAGAGGTGGTGTCGTGTTCCCCATGGGGATCTGCGGGTGATGGGTTAATGACGGGTGTTTTA
>JACEEZ010020006.1:0-33021 GCA_016584305.1 Chionoecetes opilio | reverse complement strand
AAAATCTACTATTTACAGAAAGGAAGCTGGAAGACAAAAAAAGCACGGCTGAAAGAAACTTTGGGGAAGAAAAGGGCCCACAGGGGAAAAGCCCTGTGCCTGTCCGGGGGAAGACACCACTGACGAGGAGGAGGTTGATGATGTCCGACTTCAGCTGGACGACTCCTCCGAGTACTCGGATGAGGTGGACGACGAGGGCACCTGGACTGCAGCATCATACCTTTTGCTGCGGAAAACACACAGGTGGGGGACTTTGTTCTGGTTCAGCTGAAGCTGGAGGAGGGAAGGGGTGTGGGCACTTTAGTGTGCTATTTTTGCTCAGGTGTTGGCCATTATGGAGGATGGAAAATTAAACCTTTCTTTCCTCCGGATGAAGTCCGCTAACACCCGAGACACGTTCACCTTCCCTACCATCCTAGATGAAGCTTCTGTTGATCCAGAACGGGTGCAAGGGTTCCTGGTGACCTCCAAGGGCATCACCAAGAGGCAGGCTGACCTGGTGAAGGTGTTTCCCCCGCTGCTGCCTTTCATGATGCACTTCTGAATAGTGAGCATAAAATACCTAGACCTATCTTTTAATAAATGCTATTTTATATGAGCTTATCTTTCATTTCATCACCTAATAATAATGGTGGGTGTCTAGGCTTAGCATATATGTTGATTTCAGGCAAAAAAAACACAATAATGTTTGATGTAATATGAGTTTAAAAATATCATACGGTGCCCCCCCCATACCTGATCCGGTGTCCCCCCTCGTGGGGGGACACCGGACGAGGTCCCAAAAAATTTTAAAAAAAAAAACCCTTAAATGACCCTTATTATCTGAGTTAAGTATTCATGAGGGTACCATAGGTGGGCCATATTGTGAAGTTTGTTTTGGGCACAGTGTGCACTCTCTCAGGTAAAAAATGGATTTTTTATGAATATTTTTCCACTAATAGTACGGTGTCCCCCCACACCACCCTAGTGTAGTAGTGTATGCAGACTGTAGTGTAGTAGTGTATGCAGACTGTAGTGTAGTAGTGTATGCAGACTGTAGTGTAGTAGGTAAAAGTATTGATGTCTACGCTGTACTTCACTGCACTCAAGACTTGTTGCATTAATAAACACATTCGCCTGAGGCAGTGGAGTAGCTACAGGGGGGCGCGTACCCCCCATGAGAATCCTGTGCCCCCTTATAGCTGCCCCCCCACTGGCCCTGGCTGCCGTATTCTGTATGATGCTCTAATACCCACCACTAATCTGATCTTAGAATATACCCTTCTAGGTGGCATCAGAGTGGCCCCTGAGCTCCGCTTGCCTAGTGTCCCCCCATGGATAGATACCTAGCTACGCCTTTGCTAACAATGCAATTCAGTCCTTTAAGAACCCACAAACTACGTAGCAACAAAAAATATATGAAAAAAGATGATATCCTACCCACAATCCTCAGCGACGCTGTTAATGAGTTCGAAGCACTAACGAGCCCTATCAATAGAAGCTTTAAAAAAATACTACAAAACTATACCCACACTATTACTAACTCACATTTACTAACATTTAAGACTTAGATAACGTTACACGTCAATAATTATTGGTCAAAGGTCAACAGGTCAGGGCGTGGGAAGGAAATAAGTGAAAGGTTTAGAGTTTCGAAGCAGAGTTGAACAGAGTTGAGTTCCTTGAGTAATCCGGTGCGAGCGAAAGTCGAGGGCGCGCCAGCGAGGAAGCAGGACGTGTGTGCAGGGCAGGCAGCTGGGAGTGTTGTGTCTGGGACAGCGACGGTGGACGGCGAGCAGGAGAGGCGGGATAAGACAGGTCATGCCACAGGTACACACTTATCAGCATGCCCTCGTATAGCCGACACCCGCATGTATGTTGTGTAGGTATTAAGGTGGTATTAGAGCAGAGGGAAGGAGTCCATAGGAGGGTGGAGTCACACATCACCTTCCCCTGGTGGTGTGTCTCAGGGATGGGAGGACGGTGTGGTGGGTGGTGGTGGTGGTGATCGTTCCAGTGACGGGGAGAGGGTCACCCATAACGGTATTGTGGTACTTTAAACCAGGGGCCTCGTTTAGTCTTCAAACGTGGGGGAGACAATCAGCAGCCTGCTATCTTGTGAGCACTGTAGGGTGGGGAAGCCCCTCGGCCGCCGTTAGAGCATGTTTGTCATGTGAGGGTAAATCTATGCACAATGCAAGCACATTTTATTGTAAAAGGCACTTGAGATAAGACTTTTTTTTCAATCCTTGTTTAAGGATCAAACCTCTGTTGTTTTAAGAGAAATTCATAATGATGCAAAATTTTACTGAGAAAAGTGGGGGGACAAAATTAATGATACCCTTTCCCCCCCCTCCAAAATGTTGGGGGGACTTGTGCCCATGTTCCCCACCCAAACGAGGCCCACGCTTTAAACCAGTCATTGAGTACGAGGTTAAAATTACTCTTGGCTAATATTTAGAGCATGACTCTGAATTCAAGTATTTTGTTTGACCTTTCTACTGTTTCTGGTATAGTTCCAGTTTGACACCTAATTCACTTCGGTGGACAAAACTATTTTTTGCTGGTGAGTTTTGATGTGTTTTGATTAGTCTGCTAACCGTTTCTGTCGCAATTTTTTTTTTTTTTTTTTTTTTTTTTTTGGCAAAAAAAAAAAAAGTTATTTGCGACAGAAACGGTTAGCAGATTTAATTCAAAACGCATCAAAACTTACCAGAAAAAAATAGGTTCAGCCACCAAAGTAAGTTCGGTGTTCATCTTGAAACTTAGCGTGTTTCTATAGGTCCTAACGAGTGTGAAAGTAACAATGAAATGTTGTGCAAACAAAACAAAATATTCATAGGCTAAATTAGGTTAGTTTGAGGGTTAGGTTAGCCTAATCCAGATAAAGAAATGAGAAATGAGAACATGATGATGTCAAAGTCTAGACTGTGTGTGTGGTGATGAGAAAGTCTAGACTGTGTGGTGAAGAGAAAGTCTAGACTGTGTGGTGAAGAGAAAGTCTAGACTGTGTGTGTGGTGATGAGAAAGTCTAGACTGTGTGGTGAAGAGAAAGTCTAGACTGTTTGGTGAAGAGAAAGTCTAGACTGTGTGTGTGGTGATGAGAAAGTCTAGACTGTGTGGTGAAGAGAAAGTCTAGACGTGTGTGGTGAAGAGAAAGTCTAGACTGTGTGTGGTGATGAGAAAGTCTAGAATGTGTGGTGAAGAGAAAGTCTAGACTGTGTGGTGAAAAGAAAGTCTAGACTGTGTGGTGAAGAGAAAGTCTAGACTGTGTGTGTGGTGATGAGAAAGTCTAGACTGTGTGGTGAAGAGAAAGTCTAGACTGTGTGTGTGGTGATGAGAAAGTCTAGACTGTGTGTGTGGTGATGAGAAAGTCTAGACTGTGTGGTGATGAGAAAGTCTAGACTGTGTGTGTGGTGATGAGAAAGTCTAGACTGTGTGTGTGGTGAAGAGAAAGTCTAGACTGTGTGGTGATGAGAAAGTCTAGACTGTGTGGTGAAGAGAAAGTCTAGACTGGTGGTGGTGATAAAGATAGTCTAGACTGTGTGGTGATGAGAAAGTTTAGACTGTGTGGTGATGAGAAAGTCTAGACTGTGTGGTGATGAGAAAGTCTAGACTGTGTGGTGATGAGAATGTCTAACTGTGTGTGTGGTGAAGAGAAAGTCTAGACTGTGTGTGTGGTGATGAGAAAGTCTAGACTGTGTGGTGATGAGAAAGTCTAGACTGTGTGGTGAAGAGAAAGTCTAGACTGTGTGGGTGGTGATGAGATAGTCTAGACTGTGTGGTGATGAGAAAGTTTAGACTGTGTGGTGATGAGAAAGTCTAGACTGTGTGTGTGGTGATGAGAAAGTCTAGACTGTGTGTGTGGTGATGAGAAAGTCTAGACTGTGGGGTGATGAGAAAGTTTAGACTGTGTGGTGATGAGAAAGTCTAGACTGTGTGGTGATGAGAAAGTCTAGACTGTGTGTGGTGATGAGAAAGTCTAGACTGTGTGGTGATGAGAAAGTCTAGGCTGTGTGTGGTGATGAGAAAGTCTAGACTGTGTGGGTGGTGATGAGATAGTCTAGACTGTGTGGTGATGAGAAAGTTTAGACTGTGTGGTGATGAGAAAGTCTAGACTGTGTGGTGATGAGAAAGTCTAGACTGTGTGGTGAAGAGGTGGCAGGAGCCGCACAGGCCTCTTGAAAGAACCGCATGCGGCTCCGGAGCCGAATTTGGAGATTGTTTGGGTGTCTTTTTTCTGATATGATAATATATCAACAGGAGTACCTGCTTGGAGTGTAGCTGTAAAGAAAGGTGCGTTTGTGTACCATGAAGATACTAGCACCATGATACCAAGACCAAGATGACCTCTGCCAGCCTTCCACGCCAGGCAAGTGTTCAAGGCAGTGTTGCCGTGACCCGTGAGTGTGTTGCCGTAACTCATCCATGACCTGATGAGTGTGTTCAAGCCTTGACCTCACGCCCACCCTTCATGTACAGTGGTGTTAGGAATAGGCAACAGTGATTAGGTCCCTCATGAGACATCACGGGAAGATCTGACGTTAAACAGAGAGAGGAGGATGCTATGGACATGACCCTCCACACACACACCACACACACCATAGCTTTACAGACACTCAAGAAAGATAATGTTATTTGCTTTCCACATCTTTAATCTTTACTGAATTTGGGGGGGGGGGAATAACTTTTCTTAATCATCAGTCTTTTCAGTGATACTTGGGGTACTAGTATTTACCCCCAGGCGTCCTCCTCCTCCTCCTAGCTATAAAATGCCAAAAAAAAAATTGTGCCCAAAATGTTTGAGTGCCAAATTTTTTGAGTGCCAAACAATTTTGAGTGCCAATTGTTTTTCTTTTTTTAATGCCAACAATTTTTAAGTGCCCAATTTTTGAGTGCCCAATTTTTTTGAGTGCCCAATTTTTTTGAGTGTCAAAAAAATGTAGTGCCAACATTTTTTGAGTGCCAATTTTTTTTGAGTGCCAGCATTTTTTAGATTGCCAAAAAAATTTGAGTGCCCAATTTTTTTGAGTTCCAAAATTTTTTGAGTGCCAAAAAAAATTTAATGCAAAAATTTTTTAGTGCCAATTTTTTTTGAGTGCCAGCATTTTTTAGAGTGCCAAAAAAATTTGAGTGCCAACATTTTTTGGGTGCCAAATTTTGTTTGATGATCTCGTAATCTCTCCAATAGAAACGCGTCCTTCACTTAGTTTGAGCCTCTCCCCTGCCGTGTCACGCTCTTTCTCCCGTCACCTGATAATAGTGCCATATGACCTTTGCTGTTCCTGCTTTTGTGGCATTTCAATCAATTTCACCACAAATAAAACCATGTTGGGCCATCCATTTAACTCCTAGTAATTAAATACTGTGTGGCTTCCTATAGAAAACTTCTGCTAAGTCTCTTCTTGATTTATGCATGATCACATTGCCTGAATTACAAATAACACCAGTAGAATAATTTGTGTTTAAATGTAATAAACCAGGCCACAATGTTCAATAAGGAAAAAGTAAAAATTCCTCGCTTTTGAGATCACCTTTTTTCTAAGTAACCACGGCGGGAAATTCAAAAAAGGGGTTTTAAAAGTAAAACCCTTTTCGCTTGAAGAGCCCTTGTTACATGAAGAAATAGCACGGCTTTCAGGAAACATTCTAAGCAGACCCTTGTTACACTGAAGTAATAGCACGGTTTTCGGGAAACATTCTAAGCACCCCCTTTGTTACACTGAAGTAAAAAGCCAGGCTTTCGGGAAAAACATTCTAAGCAGAGACATGTTTCCGCTTTCAGAAAATTCTGAGCGGTTCAAAAATACCGAGGAAATCAAGAGAGAGCAGTTCCTTAAGAGGCTTTTATGCGGGTAAAATATGGAGTAGTTTCTCCTTACTTAGTGGGCTTTACTATCAGTAACTTTAGTGTATGTTCCAATGTTTCTTTTTTCAGTTAGCGCGGTGGCCGGACTATCAGAACTGGCGTGGTGGGCACAAGGTCTCCAGTAGTCCCGACAACAGTTTCTTCCATAAACCCATCGCTACACGACACCCTTGCGTTCCCTCAGAAAAATATTCATAGTTCTTTGCTTAACTCACAAGGAAAAGCATATTTTGTTTGTATCAGGCAAAGATTGTTGAACAATATCACGCCATCAAAACTCTATAGGATAAAAATTAAGTCATGACTGATACTCAAGAGTAGGCAGATTTTCAGTGCATTGAAATGTTGCACTCTTACCGGATATTACCAAGCTACCAAATGATACTTAGGAAAACTGAGCCTTCCATAGTGTTCATGGTACATTGCTGAATAAAAAAAATACAGTAAGACTACACCAATATTAAGATAATTGAAGGAAAGTAAAATTATACACGTGTATAAATTTTACAGCGTGTTGAAGCAAAACAAAATGTTTATACACTATTTTACTTTCTTCAGTTATCTTAATATTGATGTAGTCTTACTGTAATTTCTTATGCAGCAATGTACCATGAACGGCTCAGTTTTCCTAAGTATCATTTGGTAATATCCGGAAGAGTGCGACATTTCAATGCACTGAAAATCCGCCCACTCTTGTGATAGGATAGTTTTTAAGGCGTGTTGTTTTCAACAATCTCTGCCCGATTCACTGATAGAAACAAATATGCTTACCCTTGTGTAAGAGTTAAGCAAAGAAAAAATGAATATTTTCTGAGGCAAGGGTGTTTGGGGAGCTGCGAGGCGAGATGCCTGTCCCGCCCGAGTGTATCAGCGACGTCCTTACATACTGGAGCAGACCCCAATACACTACTTGTCTGTGGGCACCTAGAACGCCAGTACATGATTTAAAGGGTACACCCAAAAATTAATCCCAAGTTTACAAAATAAATTTATTGTAATTACACTACAGCATTTTGGTATAGAGTCATTTCACTCAATCAATTTAAAAAAATATTATTTTGGGGAAAAGTCTCCGAACTCTTAAAAAACACAACTTTTAACCAGCAAAAACGGCCAGTGTCCAGGTTGGATGTGGAAGGCGCCCCCCCATGCCGCGGGAAAGGAGGGGACGCCGATGATAGGTGTGGGTGCTGTCTTGACCCCCTCCAGTGTTAGGGGAGTGGAGGGTGCTGTCTTGTGCCCCCTCCAGTGTTGGGGGTTGGAGGGGTGCTGTCTTGTGCCCCCTCCAGTGTTGGGGGGTGGAGGGGTGCTTGTCTTGCGCCCCCTCCAGTGTTGGGGGTGTGGAGGGGGGGCTGTCTTGTGCCCCCTCCAGTGTTGGGGGTGTCCCTCCAGTGTTGGGGGTGTGGAGGGGTGCTGTCTTGTGCCCCTCCAGTGTTTGGGGGGGTGGAGGGGTGCTGTCTTGTCCCCCTCCAGTGTTGGGGGTGTGGAGGGGTGCTGTCTTGTGCCCCCTCCAGTGTTGGGGGTGTGGAGGGGTGCTGTCTTGTGCCCCCTCCAGTGTTGGGGGTGTGGAGGGGTGCTGTCTTGTGCCCCCTCCAGTGTTGGGGGTGTCCCTCCAGTGTTGGGGTGTGGAGGGTGCTGTCTTGTGCCCCTCCAGTGTTGGGGGTGTGGAGGGTGCTGTCTTGTGGCCCCTCCAGTGTTGGGTGCTTCTTGTGCCCCCCCAGTGTTGGGAACCCGGTCCTCTTCTCCATCATTGCAAACCTTTTCAGCCTTTCGCTGTGCCTGGCATCCCATCATGCCTTCTGTCAGCTCGGCCTCGTAGCTCGTGTTTGGCACCCGCATTGACCTTATATGATAACCCTTCGTGTGGTAATTTTTCAAGAGTTAATTTTATGTTTAAACTTATTATTTGGAAACCTAAAATCATCTAAAATCCTTTACTGAAGCCAATAAATGTGAGAAAATACAATTGAAAAAAATCTTGATAATCCCGGCATCTCCTGGATAGTAAGTTTTAGACTTCCTTCTGGCTCCAGCTTATCAAGAAACCTCAATTAAACTCTATCATGAACTGATGAAAGGAAATCTTAGGCAGGTTATTTTCAGTCAAACTTAGCCCTTCACACCCAGATCTTGGCTATAAAATAGTCTTGTCAGCCATAAATTACGAAAAAAACTGAATATACCAAACCAAATTAGTTAGGGACAAGGATTTTAACAGGCCCTGGCTACATAATATTGCTTATAGTCACTTAAAACGTCTAATGCACCCAAATGACAAGGAATAACGCTCTGGGCCTCAAGGGTTTTTAATATTTCCGGGCTTTAATTTCTTTCAGCCAATCTTATGAAAGGTTCCATCATGATTCAGGAACAAGAATTATTATCCACAAAGTATGGAGGAGGCTACACACAAACCCCTTCCCTTGAAGTCGAAAAAATATTCATTACAAAGCCAAATCTACCACTTAGAGGCCCGCAGCAAGGTCTTTTAGTATTCCCCTAGCAAGGTCTTAGTAACTATCTACCCTAGCAAGGTCTTTAGTAAATATTCCTAGGGAAGGTCTTTAGTATCCCCCTAAAAGCATAAACAGCCATTTAATTGTATCTTTCTTCTTAATGCTAAACTAAACTATTATCTTTAAAACCTAAACCTATCTTTATTCTTCCTTTGCGTTCTGTTTCATAGGACACCTGTGCTGACATTGTCCCAGGCAATCCTACCCAAAAAGCTCTATATCCCGCCTGGCATAATATATTTCAGTATTTTCACTTTCAAGGTATGGTGGGCGACTGAAATTGTACTCACCTGATGTTAAGGACGAAGGGGAGAGTGGGGCAGGTGGAGGAAAGCAAGGTGGAGGAGCAAGGGTGAACGGTCTTCACGCTACATTGCGCCACCTGAAAGAACAATGATTCTTATAGTTCAATCTCATTACTAGACACTTTTCTGTAATGGGCCGGAATAGTTTTTTTCATCTTGGCCCATAGCGCGTGTAGACAGTGACCTCTAGGGCTCGGATTGTAGGCCCTGGAGGCACACTTTAGGGCTTTGAAGGGTTTGGCCCTCGGACCGAAGTGGCGTAGCAGGATTTTTATAGTGACGCTGTGATTTGAGGGTCATTTCCGCCACTGTGTCCTCCAATGCACCGCAATCGAAAATAGAGTTGATGGGCACATTGGGTGTTCTTAGGCCACTCGACGGTGCAGAAAGTTCAAGGGATTTGTGGGTCTCACTCGAGATCGAAATCGGGTTTCGAGAACGCCCCCCGGTGACGCTAGCCCCTCTGCTACCGCTCCCCAAAGCTGGTGGTGGAGACCCTGATGACCACCTCCAAAGGGCCCACGTGTGTGGCAGGTCAGGGTAAGTCAATTTCAAAAGTCAATAGGGAGTTTTAATAGGAGGGCTAGACAATTAGAGGATGCAATGTTCACGTAACCTTTTTTATTCAGTCCCAATTTTAATCCCTTTGTCAATAGGGGGTTTAGTCAAAAAGGGAGTTTTTAGTAATAAACAGTTTATAGTTGATAGGATTAATAGGGAGTTTTAGTCAATAGAGGTTTTTAGTCAATAGGGAGTTTTAAATAGGCAATTAGGGAGTTTTTAGTCAATAGGGTTTTAAATAGTCCAAAAGGGAGTTTTTAAATCAAAAGGGTTTTAAATAGTCAATAGGGAGTTTTTAGTCAATAGGAGTTTTAAATAGTCAATATGGAGCTTTAAATAGGCAATAGGGAGTTCTAAATAGCAATAGGGAGTTTAAATAGGCAATAGGGAGTTTAAATAGGCAAAAGGGGAGTTTAAATAGGCAATAGGGAGTTTTAAATAGGCAATAGGGAGTTTTAAATAGGCAATAGGGAGTTTTAAATAGGCAATAGGGAGTTTAAATAAGCAATAGGGAGTTTTAAATAGACAATAGTTTAATAGTCAAAAGGGGAGTTTTAAATAGTCAATAGGGAGTTTTAAATAGGCAAAGGGAGTTTAAATAGGGCAATAGGGTTTTAATAGTCAATGGGTTTTAAAATAGCAATAGGAGTTTAAATAAGCAATAGGGAGTTTTCAATAAGCAATAGGGGTTTTAAATGCAATAGGGAGGGTTTTTTATAAGCAATGGGGAGTTTCAAAAACAATAGGAGTTTTAAATAAGCAATGGGGTTTCAAATAAGCCAATAGGGAGTTTTTAAATAAGCAATGGGGAAGTTTCAAATAAGCATAGGGAGTTTTAAATAAGCAATGGGGAGTTTCAAATAAACAATGGAGTTTAAATAGGCAATGGGGAGTTTTAAATTCATTAGAGAGTTTTTGTCAATAGGAGTTTAAATAGGCAATAGGGAGTTTTAATAGGAGGGTAGACAATTTCATGGATGGGGATGGGTGGTGGTGTTGGTGTATTAAGTAAAAGGAACTCCACGTGTAGGTCTCACGGCATCTGTAGGGTTCTTATTTTCTTATGTTCATTCCACCCCCAACGCCCAAATAGATTCATAAATGTTTTTACTATAGGTCTTTAGGGTTTAGGTCTTTAAGTTTGGTCTTAAGCTTAAGGTCTTTAGTATCTACCCTAAGAAGAATAAACAACCACTTAATTTTTGTCCTTTTAAAATCCATCTATTTTTAACCCTATTAATATATTTTCCCCTAAATCCTAATCCATTTTAATTTTTTCCTTTTCGTTCTTTTTACATACTTCACCCGTGCTTGAATTGTTCCCAGACAAATCCTACCAATAACTCTAATCCGCCCGGCAGAGTTATATTTCAGTATTTCACTTCAAGGTAGGGTTTGGCCTCGGTTACAAACTTACCTATTCACACCGTGCGCGTTTCCCCCATGCATTGGTAACACGGCCTTGTAGCTTGGCTTTGGGTTGGCTGTGACTTGTGGCCTGGTGGCTTGGCTGTGACTTTGACGGCTTTTGTCCCTTGATGAAGCTGCAGTGCCTCCCACAGAGCCATGCGGGGAACAAGCTGGCGGCGGTGTCGTGGGTCCATCTGAAAGCATCGACCCACATCAGTATCCTGATTGGTACATTTTTACACTAGGGACCGAAATCCTTACACAATTGGGAGTTGGTCTCTGTAACGTAAAACACTTGTCTTCCTCCCTATAACACAACATGTCATTTTTCTCCAAAAGTAATGATTGCGACGGAACCTCATGGAGAGAATGTTTCCTAGAATCCAATAAGGTAAACAGAAACCAAACTCCCAATTGTGTAGGGAATTTCGTCTCTGTGTAAATATATACCCTTGATTTAGCAGCAATGTAGTTTTGAACACTTTGGTTCACCCTTGCAAGATATCGCGTTGGGTTGCAGCGTGGGGTCCCGTCAGAGGGCCCCGCGGCTTTGAAGCGTTCCCAAACAAACTGGCGCCCCACAGAAAACCCTTAATCCGCTCGCTGGCTTCCCCCCACACCGCGGACCACTGAGGGGCCCACCAAGGGAAGTACACAGCCGCCTCGACCCTCCTTCCCTCCTTCACCCACGCACCGGTACCTGAAACCCCCTCCCCTCCCAGTGCTCACAGAAAAAGCATCTTGTCACAATTATATCCGCGACCCAGAACCAAATCAGTAAAGTGTGAAGGTGGTCAAAATTGCTAAAGATTATAGGAGTTTTTCGGCAGAACGTTCGAACTATTAAGTCTGATAAGAGTTAATGAATATACTTAATTCACGTGTACGCAGATGCATTTAAACTAAGCCACGTCATTTTACAAGCCGAAGCTTATTAAATCAACATTGTAACATATTGGGCAATACTTGGGTTCAGTGGCGTACTAGAAAATTGAAAGGGGGGGGGGGGGCAATATTATATATATATATCTTATTATTTTATTCCTTGCAAATGGGGGAGGGGGGGGGGTTCGCAGTTTATTTCGTCGCATTAGTTTTGAATGTCGCATCGCGGCTGCCAAGCGTACGATTCATATGGTTCAGTTCTTATATTCCGCTCGGTGAGTGTGCCCTGCCCTATTGGACTCCCCAGTATTTAGGAGGTGGCACGCTGTGACTGCAAGTTCCATCATCAGCTGCGTACCCTCTCGTCTCTTATCGTGGCGTCACCATGAAAAAAAAATTGGGGGGGCTTTACCCGGGGTGTGTGGGCGAGCGCAGCGAGCTATCCAGCGGGGGGTCGGGGGGTTTTTTTTTTTATCGTTTTAATTTTAAAAAAAAGAGGGAATTAAGCTTTAAATTACATACACATAATTAATAGTTATACTGCATCACCATATTACTAAATTGATAATTGAGAAAATTTTATCTGTTAACAAATAATACATTGCATTTTCTCTTCCACAACAACTCAAAGAATTGCACAATGTGTTTTTGGTTTGTTTCAGTAAGGTTTTATCTGATATGAAAAAATATATAATATAAACTTTCATTATTCAAGTATTTCCCCTTTTTGCACAAAACAGGTAATGGGATACTGTAGTTAAAAAATAAGTACAACCATGATAAGTAACTATAGCGATTAACGCCTCCCACTGCCTTACCCGGCAAACCCCCGCTTTAAACCCGCATACTACTGTGTTAACCTGCTCCGCCGTGTTACCCTGCCACCCACTGCCTTACCGGCTCCACACCTTCTGCCTCCCACCTGTGAAACCCGCCCCGTCCTGTGTAGCCCCCTGCCACCCAGGTTTTTTTTTTTTAGTTAATAAAGAGTTATAGTCATAGGGAGTTAATGAGGGAGTTTTCCACAGTTTTTTAGGCATAAGGGAGTTTAGTCAAATAGGGAGTTTGGAGGGACTTTTAAATAGGCAATTAGGGAGTTTTAGTTCAATAGTTTTAAATAGTCATAGGGAGTTTTAGTCAAATAGGGTTTTAAATAGTCAATAGGAGTTTTAGTCAATAGGGAGTTTTAAAATAGTTCAATATGAGCCTTAAATAGGCAAATATAGGGGAGTTTTCTAAATAGTCAATAGGGATGTTTTAAATAGGCAATAGGGAGTTTTAAATAGGCAATAGGGAGTTTTAAATAGCAATAGGGAGTTTAAATAGGCAATAGGAGTTTTACAATAGGCAATAGGGAGTTTTAATAGGCAATAGGGATGTTTTAAAATAGGCAATAAGGTTTTAACTAGGCAATATGGAGTTTTAAATAGGCAAAGGGAGTTTTAAATAGGCAATAGTTTTAAATAGTCATAGGGAGTTTTAAATAGGGGCAATAGGAGTTTTAAATAGCAATAGGGGTTTTAATAGTCAATCAGGGTTTAAAATAGGCAATAGGGAGTTTTAAATAAGAATAGGAGTTTTAAATCAGCAATAGGGAGGTTCAAACTAAGCAATAGGGAGTTTTAAAATAAGCAATGGGGAGTTTCAAATAAGAAATAGGGAGTTTTAAATAAGCAATAGGGCGTTTTAAATAAGCAATAGGGGTTTTTAAATAAGCAATGGGAGTTTTCAAAGAAGCAATAGGGAGTTTTAAATAAGGCAATAGGGAGTTTCAAAAAGCAATGGGGAGTTTCAAAAAGCAATAGGGAGTTTAAAATAAGCAATCGGGAGTTTCAAATAAGAATAGGAGTTTTAACTAAGCAATAGGGAGTTTTAAATAAGCAATAGCGAGTTTTAAATAAGCAATAGGAGTTTCAAATAAGCAATGGGGAGTTTCAAATAAGCCAATAGGGAGTTTAAATAAAGCCAATAGCGAGTTTCAAATCAAGCAATTAGGAGTTTAAATAGGCAATAGGGAGTTCAAATAAGCAATGGGGAGTTTTAAATAAGCAATGGGGAGTTTCAAATAAAGCAATAGGAGTTTTCAAATAAGCAATAGGGAGTTTCAAATAAGCAATGGGGAGTTCAAATAAGCAATAGGGAGTTTCAAAATAAGCAATAGGGAGTTTCAAATAAGCCATAGGAGTTTTTAAATAGGGCAATAGGGGTTTCAATCTAAGCAATAGGAGTTCAAATAAGCAATAGGGAGGAGGTTTTAAGTCGTCCATAGGGAGTTTTAATAGGAGGTAGACAATTTCAGGGATGGGATGCGGTGGTGGATGTAGGTAGTATTAAAGTAACAGGAACTACCACGTGTAGGGTCTTCACGGCTCTTGTAGCTTCCTTATTTTCTTATGTTCATTCAAACCCAAACGCCCAAATGACTGCATAAATGTTTTCTACTACAGGTCTTTAGGTCTTTAAGGTTTAGGCTTTAAGGTTTAGGTCTAAGACTTAAGGTCTTAGTATTACCGTAAGAAGAATAAACACCACTTTAAATTGTATCTTCCTTTAAATCTATCTATTTTAACCCTATTAATATATATCCCAAATCCGAATCCTATCTTTAATTTTTTCCTTGGCGTTCCTGTTACATACTTCACCTCGTGCTGACATTGTTCCCAGGCAATGCCTAACCAATAAGCTCTATATCCCGCCGAGGCAGAGTTATATTCAGTATTTTCACTTTCAAGGGATGGTTGGTCCTCGGTTACAAAATTACCTATTTCACACGGTGCGCGTCCTCCATTGCATTGGTAACACGGCCTTGTAGCTGGCTTGGCTGTGGACTTGTGGCATGGCTTGGCTTGGCGTGACTTGTGACTGGCTTGTGTCCCTGAGAAGCCGCAGTGCTCCCACAGAGCCAGCGGGGAAACACAGGCTGGCGGCGGTTGCGTGGGTCCATCGAAAGCATCGACCCACATCAGTATCATGGGCCGCATTTTGGAACACTACTAAGACCATTCTTAGGGACTAAGACCATCTTGGTAGTTGGACATTTTCGGAAGCAAGTTCGCTCACCGCCTAGACAGTGCAGCGAGTGTAAACTAAGGCAGGGTTGGGTCGTCTTAGCCCTGCCATTTTCTCCAGTCACCATAACAAAACAATGGTTATATTATTGGCATATATTATAGAATGGACATAGGTATATTAGGCTGTATAATACACTATGTATATTATATATAGGTGAGGGCCTTTATATATATACTATATATATAGGGGGGGCTNATGATCTTGGTACATTGCTGAATAAAAAAAAATACAGTAAGACTACACCAATATTAAGATAATTGAAGGAAAGTAAAATTATACACGTGTAAACATTTTACAGCGTGTTGAAGCAAAACAAAATGTTTATACACTATTTTACTTTCCTTCAGTTATCTTAATATTGATGTAGTCTTACTGTAATTTTCTTATGCAGCAATGTACCATGAACGGCTCAGTTTTCCTAAGTATCATTTGGTAATATCCGGGAAGAGTGCGACATTTCAATGCACTGAAAATCCGCCTACTCTTGTGATAGGATAGAGTTTTGAATGGCGTGTTGTTTTCAACAATCTCTGCCCGATTCACTGATAAACAAAATATGCTTACCTTGTGTAAGAGTTAAGCAAAGAACTATGAATATTTTCTGAGGCAGCTCAAGGGTGTTGGGTAGCTGCGAGGCGAGATGCCTGTCCCGCCCGAGTGTATCAGCGACGTCCTTACATACTGGAGCAGACCCCAATACACTACTTGTCTGTGGGCACCTAGAACGCCAGTACATGATTTAAAGGTGTACACCCAAATATTAATCCCAAGTTTACAAAGTAAATTTATTGTAATTACACTACAGCATTTTGGTATAGAGTACATACCGATATTGCTGAATATTTTTTTATATAAAAAAAAAAAAAAAAAAAAATCAAATAAATATTTATTTGGGAAGAGTCTCTCGAACTCTTAAACACACAACTTTTAACCAGCAAAAAACGGCCAGTGTCCAGGTTGGATGTGGAAGGCGGCCCCTCCATGCCGCAGAATGGAGGGGACGCCGATGATAGGTGTGGGTGCTGTCTTGACCCCCTCCAGTGTTAGGGGTGTGGAGGGGTACTGTCTTGTGCCCCCTCCAGTGTTGGGGGTGTGGAGGGGTGCTGTCTTGTGCCCCCTCCAGTGTTGGGGGTGTGGAGGGGTGCTGTCTTGTGCCCCCTCCAGTGTTGGGGTGCTGTCTTGTGCCCCTCCAGTGTTGGGAATCTGGTCCTCTTCTCCATCATGCCACATCCTTTTCATGCCTTCGCTGCTGCCTGGCATCCCATCATGCCTTCTGTCAGCTCGTGCCCTCGTCAGCACATGCCTTCTGTCAGCTCGTGTTGTGGCAGCCTCGCATTGGACCTTATCATGATAACCCTTCGTGTGGTAAATTTATCAAGAGTTAATTTTATGTTGAAAGCTTATTATTTGAAACCTAAATATCATCTAAATCCTTTACTGAAGCCAAATAAATGTGAGAAAATACAATTGAAAAAATCTTGATAATCCCGAGCATCTCCTGGATAGTAATGTTTTATGACTTCCTTCTGTCCCCAGCTTATCAAGAAACCTCAATAAACTCTTATCATGAACTGCATGAAAGGAAATCTTAGGCAGGTTATTTTTCAGTCAAACTTAGCCCCTTCACACCCAGATCTTTGGCTATAAAATAGTCTGTTGTCAGCCATAAAATTACGAAAAGTAACTGAATATACCAAACCAAATTAGTTAGTGGACAAGGATTTTAAACAGGCCATAGCTATATAATATTGCTTATAGTCACTTAAAACTGTCTAATGGCACCCAAATGACAATGGAAATAACGCTCTGGGCCTCAAGGAGTTAAGAATTTCCGTGCTTTTAATTTCTTTCAGCAATCTTAGTGCAAAGGTTCCATCATGATTCAGGAACAAGACATTATTATCCCACAAAGTGATGGACGATGCTACACAAAACATCGCCCTTGAATGTCCAAAAAAATATTCATTACAAAGCCAAATACTACCACTTAGAGGCAGCAGCAAGGTCTTTAGTATCTACCCTAGCAAGGTCTTTAGTATCTACCCTAGCAAGGTCTTTAGTATCTCCCCTAAGAAGCATAAACAGCCACTTTAATTGTATCTTCCTTCTTAATGCTATCTAATCTATTATCTAAATCCTAATCCTATCTTTAATTCTTCCTTTGCGTTCTGTTACATAGGACACCTGTGCTGACATTGTTCCCAGGCAATCCTACCAATAAGCTCTATATCCCGCCTGGCATAATTATATTTCAGTATTTTCACTTTCAAGGTATGGTGGGCGACTGAAAAGTTGTACTCACCTGATGTTAAGGACGAAGGGGAGAGTGGAGCAGGTGGAGGAAAGCAAGGTGGAGGAGCAAGGGTGAACGGTCTCCACTGCTACATTGCGCCACCTGAAAGAACAATGATTTCTTTATAGCTTTCAATCTCATTACTAGTACACTTTTCTGTAATGGGCCGGAATAGCTTTTTTTTCATCTTGGCCTATAGCGCGTGTAGACAGTGACCTCTAGGGCTCGGATGGTAGGCCCTGGAGGCTCACTTGAGGGCTGTGAAGGTTGGCCCTCGACCGAAGTGGCGCAGGCAGGATTTTTATAGTGACGCCTGTGATTAGAGGCTCATGCCGTCCCACTGTGTCCTCCAATGCACTCGCAATCGAAGATAGAGTTGATGGGCAGCATGTGGGTGTTCTTAGGCCACTCGACGGTGCAGAAAGATTTCAAGTGGATTTGTGGGTCTCACTCGGGATCGAACTCGGGTCTTCGAGAACGCCACCCGGTGACGCTAACCACTCTGCTACCGCCTCCCCAAAGCTGGTGGTGGAGACCCTGATGACCACCTCCAAGGCCGACGTGGTGTGGCAGGTCAGGGTCAAGTCAATCGTCAATAAGTCAATAGGGAGTTTTAATAGGAGGCTAGACAATTAGAGGATGCAATGTTCACGATACCTTATTTATTCAGTCCCAATTTTAATCCCTTTGTCAATAGGGAGTTTTTAGTCAATAGGGAGTTTTTAGTCAATAGGGAGTTTTTAGTTAATAAAGAGTTTATAGTTGATAGGGAGTTAATAGGGAGTTTTTAGTCAATAGAGAGTTTTTAGTCAATAGGGAGTTTTAAATAGGCAATTTAGGGAGTTTTTAGTCAATAGGGTTTTAAATAGTCAATAGGGAGTTTTTAGTCAATAGGGAGTTTTAAATAGTCAATAGGGAGTTTTAAATAGGCAATAGGGAGTTTTAAATAGGCAATAGGGAGTTTTAAATAGTCAATAGGGAGTTTTAAATAGGCAATAGGGAGTTTTAAATAGTCAATAGGGAGTTTTAAAGAGGCAATAGTTTTAAATAGTCAATAGGGAGTTTTAAATAGTCAATAGGGAGTTTTAAATAGGCAATAGGGAGTTTTAAATAGTCAATAGGGTTTTAAATAGTCAATAGGGTTTAAAATAGGCAATAGGGAGTTTTAAATAAGCAATAGGGAGTTTCAAATAAGCAATAGGGAGTTTTAAATAAGCAATGGGGAGTTTCAAATAAGCAATAGGGAGTTTTAAATAAGCAATGGGGAGTTTCAAATAAACAATAGGGAGTTTTAAATAAGCAATGGGGAGTTTCAAATAAGCAATAGGGAGTTTTAAATAAGCAATGGGGAGTTTCAAATAAGCAATAGGGAGTTTTAAATAAGCAATGGGGAGTTTCAAATAAGCAATAGGGAGTTTTAAATAGGCAATGGGGAGTTTTAAATAGTCATTAGAGAGTTTTTAGTCAATAGGGAGTTTTAATAGGAGGGTAGACAATTTCATGGATGGGGATGGGTGGTGGATGTTGGTAGTATTAAGTAACAGGAACTACCACGTGTAGGTCTCACGGCCTCTTGTAGCTTCCTTATTTTCTTATGTTCATTCCACCCAACGCCCAAATAGACTTCATAAATGTTTTCTACTATGGGTCTTTAGGTCTTTAAGGTTTAGGTCTTTAAGGTTTAGGTCTTAAGACTTAAGGTCTTTAGTATCTACCCTAAGAAGAATAAACAACCACTTTAATTTTATCTTCCTTTTAAATCCTATCTATTTTTAACCCTATTAATATATATCACTAAATCCTAATCCTATCTTTAATTCTTCCTTTGCGTTCTGTTACATATTTCACCTGTGCTGACATTGTTCCCAGGCAATCCTACCAATAAGCTCTATATCCCGCCTGGCATAGTTATATTTCAGTATTTTCACTTTCAAGGTATGGTTTGGTCCTCGGTTACAAACTTACCTATTTCACACGGTGCGCGTCCTCCATGCATTGGTAACACGGCCTTGTAGCTTGGCTTGGCTTGGCTGTGACTTGTGGCCTGGCTTGGCTTGGCTGTGACTTGTGACCTGGCTTGTGTCCCTTGATGAAGCCTGCAGTGCCTCCCACAGAGCCATGCGGGGAACACAGGCTGGCGGCGGTGTCGTGGGTCCATCTGAAAGCATCGACCCCACATCAGTATCCTGGATTGGTACATTTTTACACTAGGACCGAAATTCCCTACATGATTGGGAGTCTGGGCAGGGATGCTCGAAAATCCCTCGTAAGGGACAACTTACGAGTGTATGGCTACAATAACCTTACGAGGGTGGGCTGAGGGAGATGCTCGTACCGAGCCGTCACTCCCGTACGGTTATCGGTGGCCTCTGGGTGGGGAATATAGGGATATTCTAGGGATATGTGTGGGAAAATTCTGCTAACCAATCACAGAGCAGCGCCCTTCATGACGCGGCCTTATCTAGCCAATCATCATGCTCTCAGCTGTCAGGGAGCCCGATAAATAAATTTAAAGAGACTTCAAATGCCGCTGTTATGCTAAAATCGGCCTCTTTCGAGAAATCGTCCCGCGGACGCTTATTTAACCTAAATAACTCTACAACACTTAACACAAACCTATCATAAACCTTACCTAACCTAAACCAGACCTAAACATAACTGAACCTAAACACTATGTTTGCCGGTGTTGAGCTAAGATTGGCTGATTTCCGAAATAGGGCCGATTTTAGCTCACTATCGCCAGAATGTTACGATAATACATAGCTGCCACATTAGCCTTTCAGCGTAATATTCTCCCACTGATTACTACAGAGACGTACCCAGGGTATACCTTGATGCGCTGATCATAGGTTCGAGTCTTGCGTGCCCGAAAATAGTATCTATAGACCACTGCTGGCCAGCGCCGTACGTATGCTGTATCCGTGGCCCTGGCGGTACTCTGTTATAGTGGACAAGAACTGCGCGTTCGCTCTTTAGGTCAGACAAGACACACGGGGGGGCTAACACCTCACTGTGACACACGTGACACTTGTGTGCAGGGATAGTATAACTTTATAATATCCTTGCTTGTGTGTATACGTGCGTGTGTACTAGTACGTCAGACATTTGATACCACCACCACCACCACCGCATCATTATAGCTGCCAAACGTGTATGATGAACTGTACGTTTTGATTCAAGAAGTCGACCGATATATATATTTAATATATAGGTTTGCCCTGATATGAATTTATTACAAGTACTATAGGTATTGTATGTTAAATATGATATATATGGAGTCAATGAAGCAATAAACACATCACATTTCAAACAGGCAAGCATGAAATGGCTCTATAATACACAATAAACATAAAGTATAGTGATACAACTTGTAATTTATTGTTTGTTGACGTCTAGCCGCTTCAAATTTCACTCCCTTAGGGAGTTAAGGGTGCTCCCGACCCAGTGGCGTCACCAGGAAAAAAAATTGGGGGGGGCTTTAGCCCCAGGGTGGTGATGGCTCTCGGGGTGGAGGCTCTCACTTTCAATGTCATATTGGTCAGCAAGATATTTCAAATCATTTTCATTTAGAAAGTTCGGGGACGAAGGATGACAAGCAGATACACCAAGTAGAATGCTCTTTGGTTCATCAAACCTGTGCCCAAATTCAACGAGTACCTTGTCTAGGATGGGATAGTAAAGACATCTTTTACAGTGAGATTTAGGGTTTTCATCTCTCTCAGAGGTGTCTCGTTGGCCTATGGTTTCAGTTACAATGGATCCTAACAACCGTGACGATGGCTTCCTTTGCCTTCTTGAACTTGAAGGTTGTTGCTGAGCTACAGTTATGTTTCTTCCTGCAGCAAATTTAACTGCCTTTTCCCAAATGGTATTGAAATGGTCATCTGAAGTTCTTCTATCTTTCAGAACTTTTATTGTTTCCTGTGCCATGTTAACTGCTGCAGCAAGATCCATATCCTCACTCTGCCAAACCTTTGAAAGTGGGGTTGTAATGTCAAAAATTTCAGTGAAATTAATCAGTAAGAAAACAGTCTCAAATGTATTCAAAGATTGCTGAAGTCCATAAGCTAAGGCCTTCTCTTCACCAGAGCGTCCATGGATAGACAAATCTTCAAGAGTTTCTGTCAGGATCTCATACCGTTTGAAAATTGCCTTAAGGGCATTATGGTTGTATTCCCATTTGTGCTGGCACACTTTGGGAAGCTCAAGAACTGGCAATTTCCTGTCCCTTTGGAAGTCTAGAAAGATGTCATGGCGTAAGGTTGAACTACGGATGAAGTTTATCAGGCCTGAAATCAAGTTAAAAAAACTCGGCAACCTCTGATAAGTAACCAGCAGTGTGGGTTATCACCAGCTGTAATCTGTGTGTGCAAGGGACATAAAAACATGGATTTTTGGCTGATTCTCTAATCAGTGCCTGCACACCACTGATTCTGCCACTCATTACTGATGCAGGCAGTATCATAACACTGCGCTATCAATTTACTGATATTTAATTCTAGCTCCCCAAGTTTCTCCAACAAAGCAGTAGCCAGAGAATCAGCATCAAGATCCTTTAGAGCAATAAATCTTAAGAATCTCTCATGTACGGTTTCATCCAACACATACCTAATACACACACTGAGTTGTTCAGTAATACTGACATCCCTAGTTTCATCTGCTATTACTGCAAAAAAGGGTGCTGATATGGCTTCTTTGACTATAGTATCACTCACACAGTCAGCAACAGCTTGCAAAAGAGAATTCTGACTGAAACCTGATATATATTTTGCATTTCTTGGAACCTTTTTTACTAAGTTACGAAACTTTTCAGACTCCTTGCTTACTAAGTCAAAGATCTCTAGAAAGACACCCTTATTTAATGAACTTTCAGATTCATCATGACCCCTGAATGCCATATTAGTTTTAGCTGCTGTAATGACAATGTTTAAGAGTGTTTTAATATAGTCTCTGTTATCCAGAACCTGCTGTTTGTGTTGGCTATCGAGTTTCTGATGAACGCTACCATGCAGCTGTGAAATCTTAAAGTTGAGCCATTTTTCCATTGCATGTACATGATACGTGGATTCTCCGTGCTTTGTTGCTTTTACATGCATCTTTTTCCAGGACCTAAAACCTTCGTTGGTGAATGTTACTTCTTTTGTGACATTACCGCCAAAAAGCCTACATGGAAAACAATAAACTCGGTCACTTGTCACAGAGTATTCAAGCCACTCATACCTTTTATACCACTCATATTGGAAAGACCTGGTCTGAGAACCAGACTGTACTTTAGGATACACTTTAAGTCTCGGCTGCGTGGGTCCTTCTTCAGGCTTTGTGGCTAGATCCTGCACCTGTTCCATAACAGGTGTGGGTATATCAGGATTATCACTTGTATCTATAGAATATCTCTATAATAGAATATACTTAGTAATTTCAAGGTTTGTTAGCAAACATATTTCAACATTTAAATGAAACATCAAACCAATTTTTCTATAAAAGTGTGAAAAATAAGGTTTTGCTCTGGCATGGAAAATTGGATAAATATTCCTTTTTATTGTTTTTGGGTAGCAGGCTACTAGCAGCAATTTTTGGGGGGCCGAGTCCTTGACTTGGGGGGGCTAAGTCCCCCTTAGCCCCCCCGCGGTGACGCCACTGTCCCGACCACCCTTAGCCTCGCGGTCCCGTAGCAAGTGAAAAAATGGTTTGAGCATCTCCCTTAGAGGCGCTAAGAGGTAAAAGTCCCTTAGGGGAGTACTTACGGGCCCGTAACTCTTTCGAGCATCTCTGCCCTGGTCTCTGTAACGTAAACACTTGTCTCTCCTCCCTATAAATAACATGTCATTATCTCCAAAAGTAATGATTTGCGACGGAAGCTCATGGAGAGAATGTTTCCTAGAATCCAATAAGGTAAACAGAAACCAAACTCCCAATTGTGTAGGGAATTTCGGTCCTAGTGTAAAATAATACCCCTTGATTTAGCAGCAATGTAGTTTTGAAACATCTTTGGTTCACCCTTGCAAGATATCGCGTTGGGTTGCAGCGTGAGTCACCCGTCAGAGCCTCGCGGCCTTTGAAGCGTTCCCAATCAAAACTGGCGCACCACAGACACCCTTAATCCTGCTCGGCTGGCTTCCCCCCACACCGCGGACCATGGGGCCCCCCAAAGGGGAAGTCCACAGCCCCTCCCCCCCCCTCCTTCCCCCCTTTCCCCACGACCGGGTGATTTACCTCCCTCCCCCCGCATTTTCTCCACCAGATAAAAGCATCTTGGTCAAAAATTTATCCAGGACCCAAAACCAAAAATCAGTAAGTGTAAAGGTTTTCAAATTTAAGAGTTAAATTGGTTTCGCGAACGTTCGAACAATTAAGTTGTAAAGTTAATCAAATATATTTAAAATTTCACGTGTACCAGATGCTTTAAAAACAAACCCACTCATTCACACCGGAATCTTATTATAACACATTTGAAACACTATGACAAAACTTGCTTTCAGTGGCGTCCCAAAAATTAAAAGGGGGGGGGGGGAAATATTATAATACTTATTATTTTTTCCCTTTTAAAAATGGGGGGGGGGGGTGTCGCAGTTTTTTTCGTCCTTATTTTGAAGTCCACCCGGGGCTCCAACTACGTTCATTATGGTTCTTTTTAATTCCGTCGGTGTGAGTGTCCCCTGCACTATTGACTCCGAGTTTTGGGGAGTGGCACGCTGGCTGCAAATTTCCATCATCCTCCTGCGTACCCTCTCGTCTTTATTCGTCTTAGTGTCTCGTCTTAGGTAGGAGTACAGTTGTAGTAATATGGTTTTTGGTATTCTTCATAGAAGGGGGTAGCTATAGGCGTATTTTGTAGTGTCCTTCCGGAGTAAAATTATACTTATTTAAGTCCCCCCCCGCTTGCAATACAAAAAAAGATTGTAGCGCTGCCAAAGCTCTTTCTTATGTTGCCGGGAGTAAAAATGTCGTACACTTCTTACCCCTACAAGGGTCAAAGGGAAATCGTTAAGGTTTACTTTTTAAGGGACAGCAAGAGTGTACGGATGTCTGTATTTTCACATCGATATCTATTGTTTTTTAGCTCTTAGAATGGCCCCAGCATTTTTTCTAACTCTATAGATACTTGTATTAAAAATGAAATTTTAGGGCCTATGAAAAGTTTTTTTGAATTCATTTTCTACACAGCCTTTTACATGTTTGGCGAGGTGTTTAATGCTATCATGGGCCTGTACGTATGTGGCTACGGTACCTACATTACGTTTCACGAATTATTTTTTGCCTAAAACCCAATGAAGCTGGTTTTTGATTATCCTCCAGTGCTCTCCCCCCTTTAACATCCATGGCGGGTGTGTGTGGCGGGTGTGTGATGGGCGTGTGGGGGGTGGGGGGTTGTGGTGGCGGATGTTTTATGGCGTTGGTGGGTGGGGGTGTGGTGGGCGGTGGGGGGTGGGGGGTGGGTGGTGGGGGGATGGTGATGGGGTGTGTGGGTGGGGGTGGTGGGGGGATGTATATGGGCGTGTGGGGGGCGGGTGGGGGATGGGCGTGGGGTGGTGGGTGTGTGGTGCGGTGTGTGGTGGGTGGTTTTGTGGTGGGTGTGGGTGGGGATGGGGATGGGGGTTGGGGGGCGGAGTTATGGGCGTGTGTGGGCGGATGGGGATGGGCGGTGGGGTGGGTGTTGGTGGGCGGATGGTGGTGGGTGGTGTGTGGGGGGTGTGTGGGGGGCGGATGGGGGATGGGTGTGTGGTGGTGTGTGTGTGGTGGGCGGGGGGTGGGCGATGGGGGTGGGCGTGTGGGGGGGTGGGTGTGTGGGGGGGTGGTGGGGGGGTGGGGGTGGTGGGGGGGGTGGGTGCCTGGGTGGTGGTGGGGGTGTGGTGGGCCCCTGGGTTACCCAGATCGAACTTTTACTCGTGGTTGGGCTAAATCAACTGAGAAATGTTTTTGTATTCGTGCCCCGCGATGGTTCTTAAAAGGCTTTCTTTTTTTGTGTATAACATATTAAACCAAAATTTTTAAAATTTCTATTGCAAAAGAATATCATCATGTATATTTAAGTATTTACATACTATAGCAATAAACACCATTTTGGGGCTAAGCCCGCAAGCCAACGAAGATTCGACCATTGAAAAATTCGGGGATTGGGGAAAATTTTTCCCAGACGTCCCCGGGATTTTAATATTTTTTGACTTCTTACCCGTTAAAGTCACCTACTTACTCCTTCTACCCTTAAACCCACTATTAATTAAATACGTATCCTTTTCTGTCGGCGCATGTAAGATGTTTAATTGGATAGAATTAAAAGGAAAAAAAAAACATTTTGGGGGGAGTTTTGATAAGATTTTTTTCAGCGCGCGTCTGTTCCGGCTCTTGAAAAAACCACCCCCAACCCCCGCGTAAATTTTTTAGGAAAAATAAAAAATCGCTGCCGAAGTGTATCTGCTCATTTTCTATGCACGCAAAAGAGTAAAATTAATGGGGGGGGCTTAAATAAATAAAATTTTCTTCCAAAGGGGATGGACAAATAGCCCTTTAGTAATTCGGGGGAAACTGTTGTGGCTGAGTAGAATATAGTAGAGTTATGTAATATGGTATTATAGTATCTAGCGCAGATGAGGGGAGGCTGTGGCCGACGGGAAAGGTTTAGGTGATTCGAATAGACAGGAAGGGGAGGGGAGGGGGGAGGAAAGGAAGAGAGAGGGGAAGGGGGGGGGGTTTTAAGCAGCC
Organism: Chionoecetes opilio; assembly: GCA_016584305.1. Taxonomy (NCBI): domain Eukaryota; kingdom Metazoa; phylum Arthropoda; class Malacostraca; order Decapoda; family Majidae; genus Chionoecetes; species Chionoecetes opilio. The sequence continues at coordinate 7,431 of JACEEZ010020006.1, read as the reverse complement.
CCGCGCTCCCCTTTTTAGAATATTTCATTGTTATCATTATTTTTGAAAATCATTTTACAAGGATGTATGAACTTTGTCTGTCTGTCTGAAACTCTCCCCCTCCGTCTCTCCGCTCTCTCTCTCTCTCTCTCTCTCTCTCTCTCTCCTCTCTCCTCTTCTCTCTCTCTCTCTCTCTCTCTCTCTCTCTCTCTCTCTCCAGCCATAGTATCTCACTCCCTGATTAACTCCATCACCAGCCTTCCATTCTGTCCTTACCTCCCTCGCAAAGACCGATCGCCCTTGCATACCTGCCATCTCTGATCACACTCACGCCATGCTCCTGAGTCCCAACCCTCTCCTTATCTACCGTAGATAATACTATAGTCGCCAGCTGCAATAATATCGCCAGCCGCCAAATATTACAAATTATAGCATCACTACTGATTTTTATGTGCCACTGAAGATGATACACAGTAGTTTATATCATGACTGTATAATCTACCCTCCCAGCAAACATTGTCATTACGGGCCGGCATCAAATCAGTGTCGGTAAATCACAAACGACATATTGGCATTGAGTCGGCAAACCGTAATGAAGTTATCGGCCTGGCTGAGGACCGACAACTTGTGCGTTCATGTTTGCACCCCGGGCCTGTGTCGGTTACGTTACGTTTCTGTGTCAGATCTGTGTCGGCAATCCGTAACCAAACTATTGCCACTACTGAGCCACAAACGGGCCGACATGGCATCTAAATCGTGCCATAAGCGGGCTAACACAGTAACTGTATCGTGCCACAAGCAGGCCGATTTAGCATCCAAATAGTGCCATAAGCGGGCTAACACAGCAACTGTATCGTGCCACAAGCAGGCCGATTTAGCATCCAAATAGTGCCATAAGCGGGCTAACACAGCAACTGTATCGTGCCACAAGCAGGCCGATTTAGCATCCAAATAGTGCCATAAGAGGGCCTACACAGCAACTGAATCGTGCCACAAGCAGGCCGATTTAGCATCCAAATAGTGCCACAAGCAGGCCGACTTAGCATTTGAATACTGCCACAAGCAGGCCGACTTAGCATTTGAATAGTGCCACAAGTGGCCAATATAGCAGTTGAATAGTGCCACAAGCAGGCCGACAAAGCAGTTGAATCGTTTTACCGTTCCTAATGCCGATGTAGCACGCCGATTAGCTACCCCGCCCGGTAGCTTCCCCCGCCCCGACTACGCACTACGGCAAAATGACGTCACACAGGAAAAACCATTGGCTACCCTTTGATTTAGCAGCAATGTAGTTGAAACATCTTGTGTTCACCCTGCAAGATATCGCGTGGGTTGCAGCGTGAGTCACCGTCAGAGCCTCGCGGCCTTTGAAGCGTTCCCAATCAAAACTGGCGCACCACAGACACCCTTAATCTGCCTCGGGCTGGCTTACCCCCACACCGCGGACCACTGAGGGGCCCACCAAGGGAAGTCACAACAGCCGCCTCGCCCCCTCATTCCCTCCTTCACCCACCGCACCGGTGACCTGACCTCCCTCCCTCCCGCAGTGCTCCACCAGAGAAAAGCATCTGGCACAATTATATCACAGCGACCAGAACCAAAACAGAAAGTGTGAAGGTGTAAAATTGCCTAAGAGATTATAGAGTTATCGCACAGAACGTTTCGAACATAATTAAGTCTGATAAGAGTTAATCGAAATACTAATCACGTGTACGCAGATGCATTGAAAAACTAAGCCACGTCATTCACAAGCGGAAGTCTATTATAATCACATTTGTAACACTATTGACAAATAATGCATTCAGTGGCGTACCCAAGAAAAGAAAATTGAAAGGGGGGGGGGGGGGGCAATAGTATATATATATCTGTATTATTTAGTAACTTGCAAATGGGGGGGGGGGGTTTGTCGCAACAGTTTATTTCGTCGCATGAGTTTTGAATGTCGCATCGCGGGCTGCCAAGGCGACGATTCATAGGTCCAGTTCGATATTCGCTTCCGGTGTGAGTGTGCCCTGCACTATTGACTCCGAGTATTGAGGGAGGTGGCACGCTGTGACTGCGAAGTTCCATTCATCCATGCCTGCGCTTACCCTTGTCCTAGTCTCTTAATCTCGTCTTAGTGTATCGTCTTAGTAGTAGACGTAGTAGCAGTTGTAGTATAGTGGTAGTATTGGTATTTCTTCTATAGAAGTGGTAGCTATAAGGAGTATTTGTAGTGTCCTTTACGGAGTTAAAATTATACTTATTTTAAGCTCCGCCCTTGCTTGCCATCACAAAATACGATTGTAGCGCTGCCAAAGCTCTTTCTTGATGTGCCGGGAGTTAAAAGTGTCGTACACTCATTACCTCTTACAGAGGCTCAAGGAATATCGTAAGGTGACATTATTGAAGGCACAGCAAAGGTAGTAGCGTGATTGTCTGATTTACACATCGATAACTAATGTTTTGAGCTCTTAGACTGGCCTACATTGTTTTCTAACTCTATAGATTGGAATTATATTAAACTAAATGTTTAGGGCCTATGAAACTGGTATTTGAATATCTATTTGCACACAGCCATTTCACGATGTGCGTCGAGGAGTTACTGCTATCATGGACCTGTAGTATGTAGCTACGTGTACCTACATCTACGTTTCACGAATCATCTTGGCCTAAAAACCTAGATGAATGCTGGTGTGATTCATCCTCCAGTGCATCTCCCCGGTTAACATCCATGGCGGGGTGTGGTGGGAGGGTGTGTGGATGGCGTTGTGGTGTGTGGGTTGTGTGGTGGCGGATGTATATGATGGGGCGTGTGGTGGGGGGGTGATGTGGTGGGAGGATGGGTGGCTGGGTGGGTGTGGTGGGCGGGGATGTGTGATGGGCGTTGTGGGTGGGTGGGTGTGAGGTGGGCGGAGTATGATGGCGTGTGGTGGGCGGATGGTGATGGGCGTGTGGTGGGTGGAGTGTGTGGTGGCGGATGTGTGGTGGGTGGGTGTGTGGGGGTGTGGGTGGGCGGATGGAGTGATGGGCGTGTGGTGGGCGGAACTGTATGATGGGCGTGTGGTGGGCGGATGGGTGATGGGCGGGGTGTGGTGGGGGGGTGTTGTGGTGTGGCGGATGTGTGGTGGCGTGGGTTGTGGTGGGTGTGTGGGTGGCGGATGGCGTGAGGTGTGCTGTGGTGGGTGTGTGTGGGTGGGCGGGTGGTGTGGCGGATGGGTGATGGCGTGTGGTGGGTCGGGTGTCGTGGGGGGGCGGGGTGGGGGTGGGGGGTGGTGGTGGGGCGGGTGGGTGCCTGGGTGGTGGTGGTGTGGTGGTGGCTCGTGGGTTACCACAGATCGAGACCTTCCTACTAGTGTTGAGCTAAATCAGACTGATGAAATGTTCGTATTCGTCGCCTGTGCGATAGGCTCTAAAAGGCTTTCTTTTTGTGTGATATAACAATATACCAAAAGTTAACATTTCTATTGACAAATGTAATATCACTCAGAATATATTTAAGTATTTGACTATAACTTATAGCAAATATACATCCCGTTTTGGTGCCTAAGCCAGCTAAGCATCAACGAAGATTCGGACACATTGAAAAATTCGCAGGGATTGGAAAAGTGTCCTCAGAAGTCGCTGGGAGAAAGAATTTTAATATTTGTGAACTTCTTACCTGTAAAGAGTCACCTACTCTACTCCTTACTACTCCTACTACTATTAAGTAAATACAGTACCTTTGCATGTACGGCGCATGTAATGAAGTTGAAATGGATGAAGAATTAAAGGAAAAGGAAAACATACGGGAGGAGTGTGATAAGGATTTCTCAATGCGCGCGATCTGATTGGCCAGCTCTTGAAACACCACCCACACCACGACTGTATAATTTTTCAGGAAAAGAGTAAAATATCCCCCCTTGCCGAAGTGTATCTGCTCAAGTTTTCTATGCACGCAAAAGAGAAAATATAAGTTGGGGGGAGCTTAAAATAAGTAAAATTTTAATTCCAAGGGCATGGACCAAATACGCTTATAGTAAATGCGGAGAAGCTGTTGGCGGCTGAGTAGAAGTAGTAGTAGTAGTTATTGAATAGTGGGTAGTTATAGTATACTAGCCAGCAGATGAGGAGGAGGCTGGTGGTGCGAGCGGGAAGGTTTTTTTAGGTGATTCGAATAGACGGAGGACAGGGAGGGAGGAGGGAGAGAAAGGAGAGAGAGAACAGCAGGCGGGATGGATATGAAACAGCCAGTCGCTCCCTTATTATGATATTATCATTGTTATCATTATTTAGAAGATCATTATACAAGGAGTGTATGAGACTTTTGTCTGTCTGTCTCTGAATCTATCCCCTCCGTCTCTCCGTCTCTCTATCTCTCTCTCTCTATCTCTCGCTTCTCTCTCTCTCTCTCTCTCTCTCTCTCTCTCTCTCTCTCTCTCTCTTCCAGCCATAGTATCTCACTCCCGATTAAACTCCATCACCAGGCCATTCCATTCTGTCCTACATCCCTCGCAAAGACGTACGCCCTGCATACCTGCCATCTCTGAGCACACTAAGCATGCTCCTGGAGTTCCCAACCCTCGCCTTATCTACCGTAGATAATTACTATAGTCGCCAGTGCAATAATATCGCCAGCCGCAAAATACAAATTATAGCATCACGACTGATTTATGTGCCATGAAGATTATACACAGTAGTGATATCATGACTGGATAATATACCTACCCAGCAACACATTGTCATTAGGGCCCGGCATCAAATCAGTGTCGGTAAATAACAAACGACATATTGCCATTGAGTCCGGCAAAACCGTAATGAAGGTATCGGCCTGGTGCGGTACGACAACTTGTGCGTTCAGTTTGCACCCCGGGCCTGTGTCGGTTACGTACGGTTCTGGTCAGATCCTGTGTCGGCAATCAGTAACAAAACTATTGCCACTACTGAGCCCACAAACGGGCCGGACATGGCAATCTAAATCGGGCATAAAGCGGGCTACACAGTAACTTGATCGTGCACAGCAGGCCGATTTAGCATCCAAATAGTGCCATAAGCGGTAAACACAGCAACTGTATCGTGCCACAAGCAGGCCGATTTAAGTTTAGCATCCAAATAGTGCCATAAGCGGGCTAACACAGCAACGTATCGTGCCACAAGCAGGCCGATTTAGCATCCAAATAGTAGCCATAAGAGGGCCTACACAGGAAAATGAATCGCTGCCACAAGCAGGCCGATTAGCATCCAAATAGTGGCCAACAAGCAGGCCGACTGGAGCATTTGAATACGAACAAGCAGGCGACTTAGGCATTGAATAGTGCCACAAGTGGGCAATAAGCAGTTGGAATAGTGCCACAAGCAGGCCGACAAAGCAGTTGAATCGTTTACCGTTCCTAATGCCGATGTAGCACGCCGATTAGCTACCCGCCCGGATTAGCTACCCGCCACGACTACGCACGTACGGCAGATGACGTCACACAGGAAAACATTGGCCACGGACTCATGGACCAGAACATTATCGTCAGATTCGCTTATTTAACCTAAATATATATATGTCTACAAAACTTAACCCAAAACCTATCCAAAATTTAACCAAACCTAAATCAAACCTAAACACTAAAACCTTAACTTAACCAAAAATTAACCATTTATTTTTATATGATAATAGAAAGGTATATTAGGTTACTTAAGTTTGATTTATAGGTTAAGGTAAGGCTTGGTTTGATTTGATTTAGGTTTGGTTAGGTTTAGATAGGTTTGTGTTAAGTTTTTGTAGACTTATTTATGTTAAATAAGCGATCCTGATGATTAATGTTCGGTCCTGGAGGCCCGTGGGCCAATGTTCTTTCCTGTGTGACGTCATCTGCAGCGTTGTGCGAGTCGTGGCAGGGTTAGCTATCCGGGACAGGGCAGCTAGTCGCGCGCTACACCCGCCCCACTTTTAAAATGAACACAGGTTTGTGAATGGAATAACCTGTTGCCCGGATTGAATGGGTTCTCAACTCTTACACAGTATGAGACTAAGGACCCAATATAGTGCAACAAAGAATAAAAATTATCACTATTACTTCCAAATCAAGTCATCCATAATCACAGTAGGGCCGACCGGAAGTTATGCCATTTGAATATTTAATATGCAAATGCATATTTGCGTGATTCTATGATAAGTGCATATTTCATAGAGAACTGCATATAAATGGCATATTTTGGTAAAATATTCATCTGAGCACAAGTGGTACTGGGAGTTGAGGTGAGGTGAGGTGTGGTTTGCGTGAAGTGAGGTGAGGTCACGTCTCTTAATATGGCCAAACATGCTATGTATGAAACATGCACCAATCGTCTCGTTGTGACAAAAAAGGGTGTTCTCAGAAATAAAGCTAGCGACAGACAACAGGCGGATTTTTTAACTTTGAAACTTACCCCCATGTCTCATAAAAATGCAACCACAATCTGTAATGTCTAAAAAATATGTCGTCATAATGTAAACATGTTCTTATTTTTTTTTTAAAAAACCCTTTCAATATTATGTTAAATACATTTGTATATTGTTTAATAAAAAACATTAGTTTTCTTTTAACTATTTTTTTTCCCGTATAACCTGCATTCTTGGCTTTATAAGTGACATTTTTAGTGCATAAAAATGCATATTGCCCCTTTTTTAGTGGTATTTGTCCAATTTTTTTGTGCATATTTGGCATGCAATTTCATGGTTTTTTTTTTGTGCATACATCCGGGCCCCAAAACTCAGTTTCGGGTGCAGTTTTATCAGTTGCCTTGGTGGGCATCTGGGGACTGGCACCGCAATGCAATTCACAAAGTGTGCCCAAACACCATCAGGCCCATGCTACAAGAATATTGTAAATGAACAACAATTTGTGTATATAAAAAAATAATTTTTTAAGAAAATTTAAACAGGGATTGTTCAAAAGGGGGAAAAAAAAATCCAGATAAAGTGGGGAAAATTTTTATTAATGAACAGCAAATAAACGAAATAAATAAAAAAAACTGAATGTAAATAAATAATTTAAAAAGATATAAATTATATATATTATTATATATATATATATATATATTATATATATAATAATATAAAATTTTTAAAATTTTTTTTTTTTTTTTTTATTTTATTTAAATTAAATTTTTTTTATAAAAAATAATATAATTAAAGGGGAGGGGTAGGGAAATGGGTTGCGTTTCCGATGGGGGTTTTCGGTGACCCAGTTCGAACCCCGAAGAAACCCAAAACCTTTTTGCACTGTCGAGTGGGCCCAAGAACCCCACAAAAGCTGCCCATCAACTCTAAACCCCCTTTGCTGCGAGTTCATGGGGGACACGGGGGGCGGGATGAGCCCCTTAAACACAGGCGTATATAAGAATTCTGCCTGCGCCCCCACGGGCGAGGACCAACCATCAAAGGGCCCCCCAAGGGAACCCCAAGCCTACCCTCCGAAACCCTGGGGTCCCCCATGCCCACCCCATTGCCGTTTTTTTTTTTTT
>JACEEZ010020005.1:25198-42802 GCA_016584305.1 Chionoecetes opilio | reverse complement strand
GAGAGAGAGAGAGAGAGAGAGAGAGAAAAGGGGAGAGGGGGGAAAAAAGAAAAAGAGAGAGAGAGAAAAGAGAGGAGAGACAGAGAGAAAAAACCAATAAAAGGACAAGAGAGCCAATGAACAGATCCCAACAGGAAAAAAAAAAATTAGGGAAAAAAATCGAAATAGAAACCCCTTCATTGACAAGAAAAGGGGTGGATGGCGCGCCCCTCGTGTGTGGGTCTCGACGACACACGGGGGAGGACGGGGGTGTTACTAAAATCTGTCCTTTATTTTTTTTTATTTTTTTTAGTGAGGTAAACACTACACGAAAGGGGGGGATTTCAGGCTATATTGGATTGTGTTTTGTTTGGGTGTGTGTGTGTGTGTGTGTGTGTGGGGTGTGTGTGTGTGTGTGTGGTGTGTGGGTGTGTGTGTTGTGTGTGTGTGTGTGTGTGTGTGGGGGGTTGTGTGTGGTGTGTTTTTGTGTGTGTGTGTGTGGGGTGTGTGTGTGTGTGTGTGTGTGGTGTTTGGGGTTGTTGGTTTTGTGTGTTTTTGGGGTTTTGGTGTGTGTGTGGGGTGTTTTGGGTGTGGTGTGTGTGTGTGTGTGTGTGTTGGGTTTTTGGGGGGGTTTGGTGTGTTTTTGTGGTTTTTGTGTGTGTGGTGTGTGTTTGTGTTCTCTGTGTGTGTGTGTTGTGTGTGTGTTGTGTAGTAGGTAAATTTTAAGTAAATTTAAGTAGTAAGGAGTAGTATTAGTATTAATTTAAAGTACAGTAGTATTAAGTAGTAAGTAAAGAAAGTAAGTAAGTAAGTAAGTAAGTAAGTAGTAAGAAAGTAAAGTAAGTAAGTAAGTAGTAAGTAATAAGTAAAAAGTTTTTTTCCCATTATAGAAAAATTATACTTCAGAAATTACTAAAAGTGGTCTTTGGGCAGGTCTGTCGAGCCAAGGCTCCTGAAACATTTTTCGATTAAGTTATTGTGCTGGCAAATCAGTTGGCTGTTTGTTTCGTGAAAAAATATACTATTTGTAACGTGAAAAAAACAAACCATACTCATATACATCTATACATAAAAATACACATCAGACTACACATATGCATAACTACACCTACACACATATCACAGCACTACATACAAAATACTACTTTAACATACACACCAGCCATATACGATCTTCTTTCTCCATATATATGCAATAAACATAACTATAATTTATATGAAAAAATAAATAAAACTTTCGTAACCTATGCTACCAATACATACTTTTACATATAAACTACTCTATACCATGAAAATACTACACTAGACTAAACCACATCCCAAAATACATCATAAATACTATACTGTATACATTTTTTGGCATTTTAAAATGTCATGAAATACTTTTTTCTACCTATCCTGTGGGATGTTTGTGAGGTTGAAAAAGGAAATGTTTTTTTACTCTCCTCTTGAAAAAAAAAAAGTGATATTATTGAAAAGTAGTTTTATGGGTGTAGGCAGAGCTTCCATAGTTGGGACCAAAGCAAATTATGTGTTTTTAAGAGTGTTTGGGGGAACTGTGGACAAAAAATTCATATTGTTTCCCTTGGGTTTCCCCATGCTTTTGATTCTAAAAACTTAAAAATAGAATACCTGGAGCTTTTTTTATTTTTTAAACAAACTAAGAACAAAACAGTTTAAAATATTAAAAAATCAAGAAGTTTTTTTGTCTAATAAAAAGAAGCTTTTTGAATCAAATTACCCAAAAAAAAATATGCATCAAAAAAAATTTTGTTTTTTGTATTTTTTTAAATTTTCTTAGGAAAAAAGGGCCCAAAGTACAAGCCCTAAGGGCCCAGTAAATGAGAGGGGGGAACAAGGGTGTGTAGAATTTAATGGCTTCAGCTGTTAGAAAATTCGGATTTTTATACAATATACCACACTTTCTAGAGAGTTTTAAATATATCTATCTATAAAAGGTTCCAATTCAGATTTTCTCAATAATGACCCCAAAAATTTTTTGTAGGGGCTAACTTGTGTTTTTTTCCCGCAAGCTAGTGGAGGTATTGATTTTTTATGGACCGATTTTGAAAAAAATAAAATTTCGTTTTGGTTATATTGAGTCTTAGTTTGTTTACTTTTATCCAGCATTTTAAATGAAACTCTTTTACAGATTTGAATGGAGACTGTGTATTCTTTTTTTCCAGCACAAGTTTGTTCATGGGCATATATGGAAAATCTAAATTTAGAGCGGATTTATATATCATCAATGTATATAAAAAAAAGTGTTGTCCAAAAATTGACCCTGGATATAGATATTACCCAGATATAGATTTAAAAGCAGGAATTTTTGTGTTGCAGATACACCCCTGGCCCCTTTGGGGAAAAAATTTTCAAAAAATTTCAGCGGTACACCCTTGATTCCTATTTGTTTTAATTTTATCCTAGTATGTGAGATTTATTATTAAAAACGTTTTTGACAAATCCATAAAAACCCTACAACATGTAATTTTTTTTCCAAGCGTTATTATTTTTATTGGAAAACTGTTAGCAGACTCTGTTGAATGGTTAGTACGAAAACCATGTTGAACCGAGAGAGTTATTGTTTCAAAATAGTTTTTAAAGCGAGTGGATATAGCTTTTTAAAATTTTTGCTGAATGCGGGCCGTATTGATATAGTCGTAGTTTTTGATATCACCCTGCTACCTGTCTTGTGTGTGTATGGATATTTTTGCCGTTTAATTTTTTTTAAGATTCATTTTTTTTAAAATAAAGGGTTATGATTGACAAAGGTGTAGATTAAAATTTTGGGGTGTTTGTCTTATAATTTTGGGAGATATATCGTCCCTATCCAGGTTTATAGTTTTTAAAGGGGGGGCAAATAGTCATCTATTTTCCCTTTTGGTTTTCTGGAGGTAGATACATGAGAATAAAGGGGGATCATTCAAAAAGCGATGGGAATCTTCATTTTGGTATATCTTCAGGCTTTTGAATTTTTTAAAAAATGTCATTAAAAATTTTTGAGGTGTCAGGGAGGGTTTTAACCAATTGTGTGATCTTTAAGTGAGAATTTTACCAAATATTGAATTTATCGATTCCAAAGGATTTAGGGGTTTCCTTTTGGGTTTTTTTTTAAAATTCTCTGTAATATTTATTTTCGCGCTCTTAATATTTTGTTAAATTTTTTTCTGTAGGGTTTTTTGTTTTTTTATTGTTAAAAGGGCCTTTACTTGCTAGTGTCTAACCTTTTTTTTTCTTTTATGCTGTTTTGCAAGCCCGTGTAACATTGGACTTCGTTCTTATTTTGCATTAATTTTAATTCTTTTTACAGGTAAAAGTTTTGAAATATTAATCAAAAATTTTTTGAAAAAAAAACATAAAATTTTGGGCGTTTGCCTCTAAAACATCGTTCCGCTTACCCCCCGCCAATCATTCAATGTTTTTGTAAAGCAGTCTGTTTAAAACTCTTTTGTTGAAAATACTTGTTTGCATTTAAACCCTTTCTGTGATCTGTGAAATGGAAACGACTGGGGAATATCTGTGATACCTGTTTTAAAAATTGGTAATGTTTGTTTCGGTTTCGACACCCAAAAAGGGTCATCAAAATGGCAGGGCCCTGTTACTCTGGTCGTTGGGGATTAAAAGGAAAAAAATGAGAAAAAGACATTAAAATTTATGCACCCGAACCCCACTATCATATGTTTTAACAAATCAAAATTAAAAATCTCCAAAAATAGATACCATTACCTTTTCCATTTGCTGTAGAAAATATATCATTTATCTATTTTAAAAAATTATCAACTTGCCATGGAGGCCTATATATACATAAAATAAAAAACTTCTGTCTGCGTGGATCTATAAAACTAAAAACCCCTATGTAAGGGTCAACAAGGAAAAAAAATTTGACAAGCTAGAATTTTAGTCCTAGAAATATACATAGCTACGCCACCGCCCTTCCTTTTCTACATTGCTGAACAAATTATAACCCGGGAAAATGAAAAATGGAATAAGGTCAGGTCTAATCTAGTTTCTGTAAAACCCTTAAAATTAAAGTTTACACATGCATTAACTAAAATTAAGTCGACAAATGATTTATATTGGGTTTTATGAACGTATGTTCATACTGAAAAAGTTGTAGTTGTATTACTATCTGCCTAATAAAGAAAAAGAATCAAAAATATATAAACTGATTTGGGGGCATTTAAAAATCTTGATGTAAGAGGACTGGGGTAACATCTAATCCGGTTTTTTTGTATCTAGTACGAAAATGGATCAAAAAGACTTCTCACTGAGATGACTGTCCCGAATAAATAGATATTATCACATTGTTTATTACGCAAAGGTGTTCAGAAGAATGATGTTTGTGGCAAGTTGTTTTGCTGAATTATGTTCATGTGAAATATAGTTGGTGCTTTTCTTTTTCTTGTTGCGATCTCTGAGTCCATTCTGGTCTTACTTGACCATTTGGGGTGCCCCCCAGCGCCCTTAAAGCGGTGTACCTGTTCGGTGTGTGTGTTTGTGTTTTGTGTGTTTGTGTGTGTTTTTGTGTGTGTTTTGTGTGTGTGTTGTGTTGTTTGTTGTGTGTGTGTGTGGTTTTTGTGGGGTTTTGTGTGTGGTTTGTGTGTGTGTGTGTGTGTTGTGTGTGTGTGTGTGTGTGTGTGGTGTGTGTGTGTGTGTGTGTGTGTGTGTGTTGTTTTGCGCGCGGTTAGGCAACCCTGCATCCCTACACCCTACAAACGCGCACTAACGGTAATCAATACTCGACCAAAAAAAAACACCAAAAACATGGGGGTTCCGGTTTTTTAGGTCTTTTTTTTGGGGGGCATACAAAGGACTGGCCATCATTTGTTATCATTGGTTGTTTTAATCGGTAATTCTTCTCAGGTTTCTGGTCAGTGTGATTTTCTTTTTTTTTCTAATTTTTTTGGGGGTTAATATTATTTTCTTTATCGGTATTGTTATCGGCAATCATGTGTTGATAAGGCCGCGCAACAGGAGGTCAGGAGTGCCGTGAAAGCAGGTGTGGAGGCCCTGGCAGCCACTTGATCACTGTGGCTCCTAATGAGAAAGTGATGATGTTCCAATGACCCGCAAAGTGCTTATGCAGGAGGCCTCATCTTTATCTGCTGCAGGAGAGGGACAGGTAGGTTGTTAGGTGGGTGGGTGATTGGGTGGTGTCGGGGTGTCGTGGGTTGAGTGGAGCGTTAATATTCCTTCCTTTGCCTGGTTTCTCTTCTTGACCTTTCATTCAGCAGACTACAAACTGAAAAAAAAATGTATTGGTGACGCAGATTATTGCAGAAAGGTATCACCACACACACACACACACACACACACACACACACACACACACACACACACACACACGCACACACGCACACACACACACACACACACACACACACACACACACACACACACACACACACACACACACACACACACACAATATTGTTTTGATTTACGCCAAATAATACCCCTTGATCTACTTCATATTTACTTCACTATTCATGTTGCCCGTATCTGCCATAGTTTTTTAATTATGGAAAAAAACGCGATTTAAACAAAAAATCAGGGCATACCCCTTGCAAAAGTTGCATTATTTTTTTAAGAATAGAATTGCTTGAAAATGTGTTCCTAGTAGTTTTCGGGCATGCTGAATACGAATATGGAGTCAGTTTTTAGTTATATTGATTACAAGTCCTTATTTCAGCCAATTCACAATGACACGATACTTCCAGATATTCCTTAAAAATCACATATTAGACAAAACTTACAAGACCTAAAAATATGATAGGCATTGCTAGATTAATCATTATTTCAATACAATAATCAGTAATAGTATTTTCAGTATTAGTAATATTATTATTAATCCCTATTTGAGCCACCCATGCGATTGATTGTCAAAGTACTTATAAAAACCTAGGAATACTATAGCAATCCTGTGGAACTTCTAATGCCTTCCCATGACTCTTGTAGGATGCGTGAAAGGAGGGGTAAGACGGGCCCGGATAGGACCTTTGTAAGGATTATTCAAATCGAAGGATACTTTAAAAAAAAACATTGTTCTCCTCCCTCCCATTTCCTCTCCTCTCCCCTTCGTCTACTCCTTCCTCCCTCCTCCTCCTCCTCCTCCTCCTACTACCTCCTCCTCTCCTCCTTCTCCTCCTCCGTCCTCTCCTCCCACTCTCCCACTCCTCCATCCTCCTCCTCCCCTCCTCCTCCTCATCTCTCCCTCGTCCAATACTATCCTCACTCCTCATCCTCCTCACTCCTCCTCCTCCTCATACTCCTCCCATTACTTGCATACCCAAAAACTCCTCTCTTTGTCCTTCCTCTCCCTCCCACTCCTCGTCCTCCTTCCTCCCACCTGCCCTTGTCTTTTCCCTTATCCACTCCTTCTCTCTCCCTCTTCCCGCCTTTTCTCGAATTATAAATGATCATATATCAGATACGCTGGAGCAGCTGCGGCACGCAGCATGGAGAGGTCGGGACTCCCACTAGTAAGGCAAGGATAATTCAAACTTGCTCGAATTATGGAAAGTCATGAAAAAACTGAAATGGCCGAGAACAGGTCGAATTGATCCGAAGGTTGAATTATAGGGATCGATTAGAGAAGGTTACTGTATACCGATCAAGAGCAGGGTCTTCAAGTCGGGTCGCAAGCTTTTGCTCAAGGGTCGCCACGTGTAAACAGTAATTATATAAATAATATGTATATGCATTAATAAGAGAGAAGAAGAGAGAGAGAGAGAGAGAGAGAGACGATAGAATGAGAAGAGAGAGAGGAGAGAGAGAGAGAGAGAGAAGAGTGATGAGAGATCGAGAGGAAGTAGTATGCCATGGGGAAGCAGGAACTTGTACGCATAATCTCACTTGCCAATCAATCCATACTTTTTTCTCTACTTACGTAGTTTAAATTACACAGTTAGTAACAGTAGTCAATAGTTAGTAAAGTAGAAATAAAATATTGCTACACATTACATATTTTTATACTACTTTAATAAATAAAATTTATACTGGCACTCGAACAATATTGCAATTATTTTAATCCATAGATGCATGTGTATGTCGTAATGTCTATGCCCCATTTATATGCATATATATGTATGTATTTATTGTTAAAAGAAAATCAACATCAGAGAGAGGCACAAGCAAGCAACAACGTTACAATAGGGTCGTGAATGTAATGCATTAAAATCAAAACTGGGTCGCGATGAAAATAGTTTGAAGAACACTGATCAAGAGTACCTGCCGCGAGACGTTTGGTGCCGATGTGTTAAGATCTCCATCAGCAGGACGCCCCCGCCGGCGACCCACACGATGCCCAGGACGTAGAAGGCGCCCTGAAGGTGGTGTAGGGTGAGGGGCGAGGCTGGGCCGTCTCCTGAGCCTCGCCGGGGGTCACTGCCCACTGCCTGCCCGCTACCCTTCCCGCCTCGGTCATTCAATTGCGTCATCTCCTCCTATAAACAATATGTCATTAAATTGCGTCATCTCCTCCTGTAAACAATATGTCATTCAATTGCGTCATCTCCTCCTGTAAACAATATGTCATTCAATTGCGTCATCTCTTCCTGTAAACAATATGTCATTCAATTGCGTCATCTCCTGTAAACAATATGTCATTCAATTGCGTCATCTCCTCCTGTAAGCAATATGTCATTCGATTGCGTCAGCTCCTCCTGTAAACAATAAGTCATTCAATTGCGTCATCTCCTCCTGGTAAACAATAAGTCATTCAATTGCGTCATCTCCTCCTGTAAACAATCTGTCATTTAATTGCGTCATCTCCTCCTGTAAACAATCTGTCATTTAATTGCGTCATCTCCTCCTGGTACAATTGAGAAAGGAATCATTTGGGTGTATATATGGAGATTTGATGTATAGGTGTATTTTTTAACTATACTTTTCTCTCTATTTTACTGTCTTTTACCTACCTGTGCATTTTTTATTTAAATATTGGCATTATGAGGAAGATTATTAGGGATTGTTTTTTTTTTGCATAGTAGAGCACTGGTGTTGTATAAGTATAAGTACTATACGCAGACTACTTGGTGTTCAGGCTCAAAGGTTCGTGCTTAGAAATTGTGTCAAAACAGACTCAGATGAAGTACAGTAATCTTTGTGTTAGTGATGTCCTTCCTACACCCTCCTCCCAGACAAGTGTCATGACAAGTAAGGCGACGCAACGCTTTATCACAATTTTTTTTCCCGCAAGTAGAACAAATGGGCAAGGCAACGAAGGCCTTAGAAAAAGTGTGCAGCGTCGCGCCTCCCACCTTGGCCCACTGCTGGAACAGGCCGCCCTCCACCAGACCCCGGAAACCGTCGTCAAACTTGTACTTCCAGGGCGTGTGTCTCCTGAAGTAACAGTGGATAGCACCCGTCATGAGTGGCTCCTGCATTATATACCAGCTGGGGGCCTGCGTGGATACAGAGGGAATGTTATTAACCCCTTCACGCCCAGATCTTTCCTTTGATACATTAAATCGTCTGTTGTTAGCCATAAAATCACGAAAAGTAACTAGACATACCAAATTAGTTAGTGGACAAGGATACTAAACGGGTCTTTTCTATAAAATATTGCTTATACTCACTACATTCGTCATATGGTACCCAAATTACAATGGAAATTACATTCTGGGCTTCAAAGGGTTATAAGAAACATGGGTGCAGTCTGCCATTATACAGCGAGCCAGTGGTCTTGTTTACCTCAGGGTAAGATTGCAGCCACAGCCTGGCGATGTACGTGTGTTCCACCAGGGCGTGTGTGCCTGCCAGCATGGCGCCCACCGCGGCCTGACGTCCCGGGAACAGGTCGCCCTTACGGTACAGGCTGTTGGGCGGATTCTTGATGAGATGACACAGTGGCCACCAGACGGCGAAGGCAAAACTTTCAAGAGCATTTAATTAGTAGTGTGTTTTATTCAAAATTAGATCGTTGCAGCCATACCTGAAGTCGCTGTCGGCGAGATCCCGCAGTGTGTGGAGGCGCCGCGGGTACGCGGGACTGGACAAGATGCCCACCAGGTTGCCGGTGTAGGCGGTGGTGATGACCAGGCAGCAGGGGAGCCACACGGCCAGGAACACGCGCTGCCACGGGGCTCGCGGCAGGGCGGGCACACTTTGGCCCACCAGGCCGCGGTGCAGCTGCAACCACACGCTGGTTGCCGAGGGCCTCGCCAAGCCTCGGGCACCTCCTGTTTTTTCCTGAAGGAGAAGCAGGATTCTTGAATCACGCACACATGCTGCGCCAACAATTAGCTCCATGGAACTAACAGTTTGTTACTTACCAGCACCAGGCAGGAGGACATTGCCACCGCCAAGGAGGTGACAAGGTCGCCCACACGCCGAAGGTGAAGGGACGCAGCAGGTTGGTGGACATCGGGAAGGGCTGCGGCGCTAACAGAAACACGTCCATGTTAACAAATGACCAATACGCAGATGGATCAAAATCTTTCCAGCGCTCCAGAGTTACATAAAACATATTAACCGTAAAGTTTTTCTCCTTCCTATACACCATTCCCAGCGTGCCTGCCCACGACCCATTCACCTTCCCTGCGTACACTAGTTCCGGCGGCTCCACCGTGAGGGTGTAGCTGCAGTTCAGCAGCACAGACAGACTGTCCACGACCTTGAATGTAATGCCTGTGCCTTGGGACGAAGTTTTGTTTTTACGATACAAATATGGGTAATCAATCATCCAGGATGCCAGATGAAAAGTGTATCCTTCGAAGGACGGGAACCTGTCCGGGAAGAGCGCCTCCCAGCTGCCGAAGGACTCGCGCCGCCAAGGCCCCAGGAGCTGCACGCCGCCGGGGGAGAAGGGCAGCGCGGTGTACACCCCCAGGGCGTCGGGGTCTTGTTCTGCCTCGGCTAAGAGGTGTCCGATGAGCACAAGCTTCTCCACGCCGCTCAGCGCCTCAGCCCGCAGCACCTCGGCGCCGAGGGTCGAACCCATGTTGAGGAGCAGCAGGTTGCGGGGTTTGCAGTGGTGCCACAGTGCCTGCAGCAGCTCGGGCTGTGGCGTGAACCACAGCACAACGTGCAGCATGGAGGAAGAGGAAGAGGCGACGCGAGGAAGTGATGCTGCTGCCGCCTCCTGCCGAGACCGCTGCCCGTGGCTGTGGTTCAGACTGAGGCTCATGGTGAGGCGAGGGGCGCGTCGCACCGCTTCTACTTCCAAGACTGCCTGCTGCACGTCAGCTGGAAGAGCGGCGTCCAGGTGTAGAGTCAGCGGCCTCCCCCGGGCCGGGCCTGACACCACCTCGCCCAACACCTGCAGCTGTCTATCATGCAGCTGGTTCCCGCTGGCGACTGTGTAGACGGTGCCGCTCACAAGAATGAGCTTCAGGAGGCAGGTGATGGCTGCTGATGGCATTGCTATTTCCAAGTGTTGGGTGTGAGGAGCCGCAGTGGGCGGCACTGTCCCGGCCTTTTGGTGGCGCGCACAGAGAGGGACTGACGCCCAACGCCTTGTCGCCTCCTAAGCGGACCAAGTATGTGGAACAGTGTCCACATTTGTCCACATTTGCGTTGAGATGTATTCACTATGATACGAGTTTTTGCGGCATTTATATACCATATGAAGAAAAGTGTGTGTATGTGTGTGTATATATATACATGTGTGTGTGTGTGTGTGTGTGTGTGTGTGTGTGTGTTTCATTACGCGGGTCAACACAAGCAAGTGTTTGCTGTGTGGTGTAAACGTTTATGCTGTCACCTGGACGCCGTTACTCAGGCACAGCCGGGCACTGACTGGCGTTATGATGATGAAACTAAAGGATAATGTGTTTACATAGGATAATTAATACTAAATAATGTAATGTTACATGGTCTTAGTATCGATGCACTTCTGTGTGTACGTGTGTGCGTGCTCTTTTTCTTTTCTTGTGTGTGGTGTGTGTGTGTGTGTGTGTGTGTGTTTGTGTGTGATCCGCTCATTAGTCCCCCTTAGTAATCGAAGCCTTCCCTTAAGTCCTACCATAACACCTTGTTCCCATCGAGCACACATCCTCCTTTATGCTCTACAACCCCGTTCAACAATACTAATAGTCCACAACACAACACAACAAAAACTATTGATATAATATCGATATCATATATGCTGGAAAATCTCCCGCTACCACTTTGCCACTTGAACCAATAGCACAGTAGCACTCGGCCTGTGTGCCAGCGCGGTGGAAAGAACAAAGGGGGAAACACAAGCCGCCGGAAGGGAGTTTATAATGTTTTTTTATTTGTGTCAGACTTAAATCGAGTGGTCGCAATACATGTACATACAAGGTGACATGAAATGAAAATAAGAAGCCGGCCAAAATCTGGAATATATTGAAACCTTACCATAGACTCGTGTGATTCCCTATTCGACCTAAGATGAGAGAGAAAGAGAGAGAAAAAAACTCGTTCTAACATTAAAGAAAGGGAAGTTTTCAGACCTATAAAAAGAAAGCTAACAGAAGCTAGGATGACCAAAGACTATCAAGTGAGGCATCAGTTGTGTCACCCTCACGACGCCCTGGCCGCTGGTGCCCTCAGGCACGGCCTTCTTTATAGAAGGCCTGAGCGATGGGCCGTGACGTCATCAGCCTTGGTCATCTCACCCGCTCCAACCTCTCCCTCGCTCTGCCGGCTACGTATATTTCACAGTCATTTATAAATGGTATTTATAAATGTTATCTTCGTAAATGTTTGTTCTATAATATTATCAAATAAAAAACAGTAAAATACGCTAAAGAAATGCCATTACGAGACTCTGAAAAAATATATTCATGAACTTATTATTCACTTCAACTCTTCGCCATTTAAAACTTTGCGAGTCAACATTTACCATGAAAAATATCAATAGAAGTGCAATTTTATTAGCTTTCCATTAAAAATTACCCGATTGATGATGTTATTTATTTAGTTAACGCTAATTTATGCATGGTACTAATTCATTTATCAGAAAATTAAATATATAAGTGAATAAATAACATCATTACATACATTACCGTTAACTAAATAAATAAAATCAGCAATCGGGTAGTTTTCCCGATTGATGTTATTTATTCACTTATATATTTCGTTTTCTGATAAATGAATTAGCACCATGCATAAATTAGCGTTAACTAAATAAATAACATCATCAATCGGGAAAATTACCCGATTGATGATTTCATTTATTTAGTTAACGCTACTTTATGTATGGTTCTAATTAATTTATCAGAAAAAGAAATATATCAATGGAAAGCTAATAAGATTGCGCTTCTATTGATATGTTTCATGGTAAATGTTGACTCGCAAAGTTTTAAATGGCGAAGAGTTGAAGTGAATAATAAGTTCATGCATATTTCTTCAGAGTCTCGTAATGGCATTTCTTTAGCGTATTTTACTGTTTTTTATTTGATAATATTATAGAACAAACATTTACGAAGATAACATTTATAAATAGCATTTATAAATTACTGTATAATATACGTAGTCGGGTGAGATGACCGAGGCTGATGACGTCACGGCCCCCCTCCTCACCCTTTTGTATAAAGAAGGCCGTGCCTAATTGTCCAGAGGGAAACGTTGGGGGGATGGATGGCTTGAGGATTCAAAAGGCTTTACAAAAGGGGTTTCATTTTTTGTGTGCGTTCACTTCCAGCTGAAGGTAATAAGTGAATGTTGTCAAAGTTGAAAGCATGGTTCTCTCTACTTTTCTGTTTAGTTCTATTTACTCTCTTTAGCTAACCTTTTATCCTTCTCTTCTTCTCTCTTCCCCATTTTCGTCCACTTCTTCTCTCCTTTTTCTTACCTCTCTATTGCTCTCCTCTCCCCTTTTCCCTCTCTCTCTCTCTTCTCTCTCCTCTCCTATTCTCTCTCTCTCTACTCTTTTCTTCCTCTCTTCTTTCTCTTTTTCTCTCGTTCTTCTCTTTCTCTCTTTTCCCTTCCCTCTCCTCTCTCTCATTCCTCTCTCTCTCTCTTCTCTCTCTCTCTCTCTCTCTCTCTCACTCTTTTCCCCTTCCTCTCTCTCTTCTCTCTCTCTCTCTTCTCTCTCCTCCTTTTCTCTCTCTCTCCCTCTCTCTCTCTCTCTCTCTCTCTCTTTTCTCTCTCCTCTCCTCTTTTCTCTCTCTCCTCTCTCTCTCTCTCCTCTCTCTCTCTCCTCTCCTTTTCTCTCTCTGTCTCTCTCTATCTCTCTCTCTCTCTCTCTCTCTTCTCTCCTCTCCCCTCTCTCTCTCTCATACACACACACAGGGCCACACACACACACACACACACACCATACAGAAGAGAGGAGAGAGAAAAGAGAGAGAGAAGAGAGAGTGGAGGAGAAAAGAGGAGAGAGAGAGAGAGAGAGATGAGAGAGAGAGAGAGAGAGAGAGAGAGAGAGAGACCACAATACCAGGGCCAATGAAGAGATCCCAACAAGGAAAAAAGAAAAATTAGAGGAAGAAAAACAAAAATAGCAACCCTTCATTAGACAAGAGAAGGGTGGATGGCGCGCCACTCGTGTGTGGGTCTCGACGACACACCGAGGGAGGACAAGGGTCGTGTTCCAAAGATCTGTCACTTTTTTTTTTTTTTTTTTTTGGTGAAGTAAAAAAAAAACCGAACCGGGTGGGATTTCAAGGCTATATTGGACTGTGGTGTGTGTGTGTGTGTGTGTGTATGTGTGTGTATGTGTGTGTGTGTGTGTGTGTGTGTGTGTGTGTGTGTGTGTGTATGTGTGGGGTGGGGGACTGTATGCGGTCAGACAACCCTACATCACCTACACCTCAGAAATAGCTAGCTCACCTAACGTAGATATTTCATATACTCACATGAAGAGAGAAAAAAAAAACAATAGACGTGGTGGAGCTTCTCAGGTCTCTTATGATTTTTCTTTTTTTTATTTTTTTATTTTTCTACAAAAGGACTGGCCATCATTTGTTATCATTGGTTGTTTTTATCGGTAATTCTTCTCAGGTTTCTGGTCAGTATGTTATCCTTTTTAAAAAAATTAAATTATCGGTATTGTTATCGGCAATCATGTGTTGATGAGGCCGCGCAACAGGAGGTCAGGAGTGCCGGGAAAGCAGGTGTGGAGGCCTTGGCAGCCACTTGATCACTCTGGCTCCTAATGAGAAAGTGATGATGTTCCAATGACCCGCAAAGTGCTTCTGTAGGAGGCCTCGCGGCCGCTACATCTTTATCTGCCGCAGGAGGGAGACAGGTGGGTTGTTAGGTGGGTGGGTGATTGGGTGGTGTCGGGGTGTCGTGGGTTGAGTGGAGCATAAATACTCCTTCCTTTGCCTGGTTTCTCTCCTTGACCTTTCATTCAACAGACTACAACCTGAAGAAAAAAAATGTATTGGGGACGCAGATCATTGCAGAAAAGTATCACCACACCACACACACACACACACACACACACACACACACACACACACACACACACACACAACACACAAACACACATACATACACATACACAATTTCACACACATACACACACACACACACTTGGGTACTCCAGTTTGTGTAGGGGTAGCACGCTCGGTTCACAACCGAGAAGTCCCCGGTTCGATCCCCAGGCGGAGCAAAAAACTTTATGGGCTGTTTCCTTAAAAAAAAAACCCGAGCCCCTGTCCACCCAGCAGTGAATGGGTACCGGGTGTTACCCGGGGGTTTGTGACCCGCCTCCCGGGGTGATGGCTTCGGCCAAAACTAAGCACTAAGGATGAATGATAAAAAAATGTTGATATGGAGACGGGGCCATACGAGCATTGCTCAGGCCCTGTAAAAATACAAAATAGATGATGGAGTACACACACACACAATATTGTTTTGAATTACGCCAAATGATACCCTTTGATCTACTTCATATTTACTTCTCTATTCATGTTGCATGTATCTGCCATAGTTTTTTAGTTATTGAAACAAAATATGATATAAACAAAAACCAAGGCATACCCCTTGCAAAATTTGCAATATTTTTTAAGGAATAGAATTGCTTGAAAATTTGTTCCCTAGTAGTTTTCGGGCATGCCGAACACGAATATGGAGTCAGTTTTCAGTTACAATGATTACAAGTCCCTATTTCAGCCAATTCAAAATGACATGATACTTCCAGATATTCCTTAAATATCACAAATTAGACAAAACTTACTACAAGACATAAAAACATGACAGGCATTGCTAGATTAATCATTATTTCAATAAAATGATCAGTATTAGTATTTTCAGTATTAGTAATATTATTATTAATCCCTATTTGAACCAACCGTTCGATTGTCAAAGTACTTATAAAAACCCAGGCATACTATAGCAATCCTGTGGGACTTTTAATGCCCTCCCATAGCTCCTGTAGGATGCGTGAAGGAGCGAAGAGGCCCGTGAAGGACTCTGAATGATTGTACTATACAAAGCGAAGGATACTTTAAAAGAAATGTTCTTCCTCCTCCCATTTCCTCTCCTTCCTTTCTTCTCCTTCCTCCTCCCTCCTCCTCCCCCTCTCACCTCCTCGTTACTCCTTCCTCGCACCCCCCCCTTTCTTTCCCCCTTCCCTTCTTCCTCCTCCCCCTCCCGCTTTCTTCTCGTAATTATAAACGATCATATATCAGATCACGCTGGGCAGCCACGGCACGCACCGCATGGGAGAGGTCGGACTCCTACTAGTAAGGCTAAGGATAATTATAATTCAAACTTGCTCGAATTATGGAAAGTTATTGAAAAACTTGAACTGGCCTGAAACAGGTCGAATTATCCGAAGTTTGAATTAAACGGGTTCGATTTAGAGAGGGTTTACTGTATATACGATCAAGAGTACCTTCCGCGAGACGTTTGGTGCCGGTGTGTTAAAATCTCCATTATCAGGACGTCCCCGCCGGCCACCCACACGATGCCCAGGACGTAGAAGGCGCCCTGGAGGTGGTGCAGGGTGAGGGGTGGGGCGGGGCCGTCTCCTGAGCCTCGCCGGGGGTCACTGCCCACCGCCTGCCCGCTACCCTTCCCGCCTCGGTCATTCAATTGCGTCATCTCCTCTTGGTACAATTGAAAAAGGAATAATTTGGGTGTATATATATATATATATATATATATATATATATTATATATATATATATATATATAATATATATATATATATAATATATACTATATAATAATATATATATGATATATATATATAAAATTATATATATATATATATATATTATATATATTATAATATATATATATATAATATTTTATATATATTTATATATAAATATATAATATATAATATATATATATATTTTTGAGGATTCGAATTTGATGTATAGGTGTATTTTTTTATCTATTCATTTCTTTTCTCTCTTCTTTGCTCTCCCTTTTTCCTATCTGTGTATCTTTTTTTAATGTTGCAAATATGAGAAAGATTATAAAGGATTGTTTTTATTGGTATAGTAGAGCATGGTGTTGTATAGGTCTTTAAGTACTATACGCCAGGACAACTTGGTGTTCAGCTCAAAGGGTCGTGCTTAAGTGTTCAATTGTCAAATTTGTGTCAAAACAGACTCTGATGAAGTAAAGTAATCTTTGTGTTAGTGATGTCCTTCCTACACCCTCCTCACAGACAAGTGTCTTGACAAGTCAGGCGACGCAACGCTTTATTTTTGTTTTTTCCCACTCAAGTAGAATAAATGGGCGAGGCAACGAAGGCCTCACAAAAAGTGTGCCTCGGCGCGCCTCCCACCTTGGCCCACTGCTGGAACGGGCCCCGCCGCCCCCCACCAAAACCCCGGAAACTGTGGGCGAACATTGGCTTCCCAGGCGTGTGTCTCCTGAAGTAACAGTGGATAGAACCCGTCAGGAGGGGACTCCGCATTATATACCAGCTGGGGCCTGCGCGGAGAGGGGAGGGAAATGCTATCAAAAGGAACATGGGTTTGCAGTCCCGCCATATACCAGCTAGCCAGTCGTGTTGTTTACCTGAGGGTAAGATTGCAGCCACATCCTGGCGATGTACGTGTATTCCACCAGGGCTTGTGTGCCTGCCAGCATGGCGCCCTGGAGAGTTACCGGAGAGTTTGTTCCTGTCATCTAATACTCGTAGAAGTGTTTTTAGCCCAGAAACCCCCTTCAAAATGATTCAATCAACATGGGACCAAGCCGCTTACCACCTACGATTTATTTGCGCTTTTTTTTTTGCCTACTCTCAAACAAAATTGAATTTACAGTTTCGGCTACCCAAACAGGGCAGACACACGACAGGACACATGGCTACTCCCATGTTTTATAAACACACAGACAGAAAACACGACTACTCCTATAGTATAAAATATTGGGTTGGTGGAAGTCTAAAATCTTTACCCACGGACTGGGTCGAAAGCATGGGAGGGAAGAGAGAGAGAGAGAGAGGGGAGAGAGGGGAAAAGAGAGAGAGAGAGAGATAGAGGAAAAGAGAGAGAAGAAAAGAGAGATGAGAGCAAGAGAGAGGGGAGGAGAGGAATGAGAGAAGAGAGAGAGGGGAGAGAGAGAGAGAGGGGAAGAAAAAAGAGATAAGTTCAACAGTCCGACAACATTAACTGATAGTGTGCAATGGCTTTATTTGACATGGTTAGAGGTAGGAGAAAAGGTAGAAGAGAACAACAACGCTATAACAAATCCAAACTACACAAAAAGGGGAAAAGGGGGGAAAAGGGGGAAGGGAAAAGG
>JACEEZ010020005.1:20000-22253 GCA_016584305.1 Chionoecetes opilio | reverse complement strand
AGGGAAGGGAAAAAAAAATTTTGTTTGGTACAAGAAGAAATGTAATATTTTTTCATTTTATGCCAAAAACTGCCCCCCCCCCCCCCCCCCCCCCCACCCCAAAAAAAAAAAAAACCCCCCCCCCCCCAAAAATTTTTTTTTTTTTTTTTTTTTTTTTTCCGGTTCCCCCCCCCCCCCCCCCCCCCCCAAAAAACCCCCCTCCCCCCCCAACCCCCCCCCCCACCCCCCCCCCCCCCTTTCCCGACCCCCCCCCCCCCCCCCCCAAAAAAACCCCCCCCCCCCCCCCCCCCCCCCCCCCCCCCCCCCCCCCCCCCCCCCCCCCCCCCCCCCCCCCCCCCCCCCCCAAAAAAAAACCCCCCCCCCCCCACCCCCCCCCCCCCCCCCCCCCCAAAACCCCCCCCCCCCCCCCCCCCCCCCCCCCCCCCCCCCCCCCCGGGGGGGGGAAAAAAAAACTTTTTTCCCCCCCCCCCCCCCCCCCCCCCCCCCCCCCCCCCCCCCCCCCCCCCCCCCAAAAAAAAAAGACGGAACACCCAGAGATCTAAAACCCTCACAGTGTTTGTGGCCCTTGGGACCCATGTCATGATGTTGTAGTACGTAAACACACTCTAAATCGAACCCTATAATTGGAAAAGAATATCTGGAAGTATCATGTCATTGTGAAATTGCTGAAATAGGGACCTATTATAATCATTGTAACTGAAAACTGACTCCATATTCGTGTTCAGCATGCCCGAAAACTGGTAGGAACAAGTATTTTCAAGCAAATTTATTTACCAAAAATTATTACAAATTTTGCAAGGGGTATGCCTTGAATTTTTTTGAAAATCAAGGTTTTTTTCAATAACTAAAAAACTATGGCAGAGACGTGCAACATTAATAGAGAAGTAAATATGAAGTAGATCAAGGGCTATCAATTGGCGTAAAGCAAAAAAATATTGATTGGTAAATAACCGAGAAAATAGCATGTGGTTAATAAAGTGTTAAGTATAGTGCAACCCCCCCAGTCCGCCCCCCCCCCCCCCACCACCACCCCCACCCCCACCACCACCACCACCCCCACCACCACCACCACCACCCCCACCCCCACCACCACCACCACCCCCACCACCACCACCACCCCAACCCTCACCACCACCACCACCACCACCACCCCTATAACAACAACAATAACAACCTCCTCGTCCTGCCTATCACCGTCCACCCGTCGGCCTCTACACTCCTATCGTTATCTAGCATTGGCACAACTTTTCATTCCCTGCGTGTGGGTCTCTGAGGGAAAGGCAGGCAAGGAGATGGAGGCAAGGGAAAGGAAAAGAGGAAAAGATCGTATGATGAGAGAGAGAGAGAGAGAGAGAGAGAGAGAGAGAGAGAGAGAGAGAGAGAGAGAGAGAGAGAGAGAGAGAGAGAGAGAGAGAGAGAGAGACAGAGACAGAGACAGAGACAGAGACGAAGGAATGTACTCGGGAGGAGGAGGAGGAAAGGATGGTAGTGAAGGAGACAAGTAATAGCTTCCTGGAGTAACTTAAGGATCCTTCGTCACAGGTCCTTCGACAGATAGTATTCTTGGACCTCCTGTAGGGCGTGGAGAAGGAGAAGAGAAGGATGCGAAGGATGGGTAGGAGGAGGATTACGAAGAAAAAGAGAAGGAGGAGAAGGAGAGAGAGGAACCTGTAGGAGGAGGAGGATTACATAGGATTACATAGGAATAACAGACACCATGAGACCTATTGGTCCATAGCGAGGGTATCTGCTGAACTACATACTACTAACTATCAACTACTTGTAAGAAAACAGTTGGAAAATGATACCATGTCCCTAAAGAGGATAGGAACATGGAAGTTTCATAGTGCAGAATGATAGGATATGAAAAATACTAACTACAACTACCACTACCACTACTACTACAACTAATCGATACGGGGGACTAGATACGAATTCGCACTATCAATACCCATTTACTTTACAGTGCGCGTCAAGTCTGTTTTTGAATGTAGTTATTGTGCTGGCTCCGACAACATTTGCTGGTAACTTGTTCCATCGATCAACGACTCTAACATTGAAATAATTTTTACGGAGATCGGTGATGCAACGTTGACCGTCTAGTTTTAAACCATTATTTCTTGTTGTCACTTGAGTTGAAAGCTCGAATAGGTTCTCTTGATTAATGACATCAAAACCTTTTAGGATCTTAAAGGTTTCTATCAAGTCCCCACGGATTCTACGATCCTTTACGGAAAACATATTAAGTTTCCG
>JACEEZ010020005.1:0-15000 GCA_016584305.1 Chionoecetes opilio | reverse complement strand
TTCAACAATAACATCCACAAAAAACATTTAAAACACTTTCCCAACACAGGAAACTGACACATAAAATTTTAAAACACTTTCCCCAACACAGGGAAAATGACACATGAAAAAATTTACAACACTTTCAACACAGGGAAAACATCCCCCATAAAAAACTTAAAACACATTAAACCCACAGGGAAAAATTTGACACATTAAACACTTCAACCTTTTAAACACAGGAAATGACACATAAAAACACGTTCAACACTTTCCCAAAAACAGGGAACATGCCCATAAACCCATGACACATTCAATGGGTTGTTTGGGTTTTAAGTTAGAAAAAGCACAAACCCCTTTAAAAAATTTTATACACTTTTAATTATTATTCAAAACATGTGCCTTTAATGCCTTGTAAAAAAAGTCACAGGGTCTGGTATAATGGTTTTCCCTAAAGAAGTTTTGCATTGAGTCAAAGCCCCTAGCATTTAAAAAACTGGGGCGAAGGTCAGCACCTTTGGGATTTTTAAAAGTACCTGTTGGTCGTCCGGGTATCTCTTCCTGCACATGTAAAAATACCGATTTCGGGGGGGTTTTCCTGCTCCCCCCTTCCCTTTTTCCCCCCTTTTGGGTTATGAACATTAGCTTAATTTAAAAAAACCCTTTTCGAGTATACTCTGGTTTTATGAACCCTTGCTGCTATAAACCTTCATGTCTGCCCAAGGAAGGATTTAACAATGTCCTATATTTTACATATTTATGGGGGTTTTCCCCTGGCTTTTTGAATATTTTTTTTAAAATCTCTCTAATGGGAAAACACTTTCATCATAACTAATGCTTTTTTTAAAAAATCGAAATCCCGGGTGTTTTTTCTACGGAAAAATTTCCTAAGCATAATGAAATGGCTCACCCTTCTACATTCTAAATTTTCGTCATTTAGAAAATGTACGTCCTTTTTTGGGCCCCTGACAGATTTACGGGGGGTACGGGCGGGTTTCCTCCCTTTCCAAAAACAGCATGGGCTATACCCCTTTGTTTTAGGCCCCCTTTTAAGAGCTAGTGCACTAAGCTATAGGATAGGAAAGATCGCAAACCCAGGGCCCCCCTGGGTATACGGGAAAACCTTCCAACATCTGGAAACACTTTAAACCAGGCTACACTTAGAAAATCTGAAAAAGAAACATACCCCGGGCAACCCGTCCCCACTAAACCGGGGGCCGGGCCTGCCCCGCCACCCGGGAAATCGGACCCAAATCATTCCCCTTTTTTTGCCTTCATCACGCCCACCCTCTTCCCTTAACACGTTTTTGGGTTTTTTTTATTCAGGCCATATGGTAAGCCCCTTTCTGTTTTTTTCGTGTTTACGGGGGGGTGTGTAAATTTTTTAAAACCCATTCTGCTTCGTTTTCCCTTCTGTAATTTTTTAGGGGGAAAATGAGTTTAGTTTATTTCTTTCCCCGGGCCCGGGGGCCACTGTTTTTAAATTTTTTTCGGCTGGTGTCTGTGTCTGTGTCTGTGGTTTTTTAAGCAAACCCCCCAAAGGGGCGCGTTTTTCACCCTTTCCCCCCCCCTTTGGGCATTATTTCCCCCCCCCAGGGCTCCCGGGCCCTTTGACCCTGGTCGGGCCACTGTAAGCTGAGAGGGGGGGTTTTTTTAAAGTAGTTTTTCCCACCCCACGCCCCCCCCCCCGGGCCCGGGCCCCCTCCCATGGGCCCGGGTTGGGGGGGGGGGTTGGGTTTGGGTTTCCTGGTCGGGCCACGTGTAAGCTGAGTGGGGGGAGGGTTTACGTGTTCTCCCAGCCACCCCCCCCCCCCCGGGCCCGCCCTCCCATGGGCCCGGGTTGCGGGGGGTTTGGGTGGTTCCTGGTCTGCCACTGTAAGCTGAGATGGGGGGAGGGTTTTACGTTTTCCCAGCCAGGGCCCCCCCCCCCCGGCCCCGGCCCTCCCATGGGCCGGTGGGGGGGGGGGTTTCCCGGGGGCCCCCGGGTTCTGCCACGTGAAACCCTGAGAGGGGGCGGAGGGTTTACGTAGTTCCCCCCACGCCCCCCCCCGGGGGACCCTCCCAGGGGCCGGGGGGGGGGTTTTTTGGGGGTACCTGGTCGCCACCCCCCTGGCCTGCCAGGGGTTTTGCGTTGAGATGGGCGGAGGGTTTTAGGGGTCGCTTTTGCTGGTCCCCAAACCCTTCCCCCGTTTCCCTCCCCCGCCCCTCCCAGGGGCCCGGGGGAAAGGGGTTTTTGAGGGGCCCCTTTGGCTCCACGTGGGCCCCCCCCCCCCCGCCAAATCCATTTTCCGGGGGGTTCGGGGCAGTGCGGTGGGCGATGCGGGGGGGTTTTGGGGGGGGTTTTCGGTTGCGTCTACCCCTTTTCCCCCCTCACGTTTTACCCTTCTTTTCCAGCGGATCAATTGTGGGGCCCCCAGGGCTCTGGGTGTCTTTTGGGTCCCGGGGCCCAAACCGTTCTGCTCCTCGCAGCCCCGTGCCTTCTGTCGGCCCTTTTTTCCCGTCCCCCCTTTGGGCCCGGGTAGGGCGTGGGGGCTGCGGTTTTCATCCTCCCGAAAGGGGGGTGTGCCCGGGCCTTTACTGGCGGGGCCTATGCTACCTAAAGGATGGGGGGCCCGAAGGCTTTGAAGTCTCCCCAAAACCAGCCACTTCCGTCTGTCCTGGGGGGACCGGTCTCTGGGTTCTCGGCTGGGCCTCGCCAAGTCGCCCATCTCCTCCTCGTCTCGCACCCCCGACCCCCTCCCCCTGCTTCCAGGGGCTCGGCTCAAATCGTGCTGCCCGGGGGAGCAAAGGGTCTGGCGGTCCCCCTCATCCCTCACCATGACCGCGACTCCCAGGTCGAGGACTTGCCCTGCGGGTTTTTGGCTCCCACGGCTGGGGCAGGGGTCCCCCCTGGGCCTTTCCCCCCCTCCCCCCTCCTGTTTCCTCCCGGGTTTTTCGGCTTGGGGTTTCTTCAGTGAACTCCTTTATGGGAAGAAAGGAGGGCCCTTAACTTCTGGGGCCCATTCTCCGACTCCGAGGCGTCCCCGGTCCCCTCCGGCCCCTTTTCCCCCCACCATGCCTCCCTTTTGGGGGGGGGGTCTTTTGGTAGTCCCAAGGGTTACTTAAACCCGGTGTGCTCCCCACGGGGGAAAAGGGCTGCCCTACCCTGCCCAACGAAAAGACGGTTCGGGGGCTTCCGCCCCCGGCTTCCTGTCCCCCCGGGGGCCCTTTCCCCCGCCCTTTTTTTCTGAGGTGCCTTCTATTTCACTTCCCCTCGTTCCCCCTGGGGGAGGATGCCTTGGGACTCCCTCCTTCTTTTTCCCCCGTCCTGTTTTTCCTGGGCACCGATTTCCCCGTCGATTTTCTTGTGGACGGTTGACGGGCGGGTTGTTGCCATTTTGGGCGTCTTTGGGACGGGTCCTGGGGCCCATTTTCCCACTTTGGGGGTGCGTCCCTTCCCGGGGGGCCCGGGGGGCAGGAAGTTTTCCCCTTCCTCACCGCCGGATTCCCTTTTTCTCGGGCCCGAACGCTCCCCTCGGAAACAGCCTGCGGTTTTTTTCGGCGGCCGCTTTTGATGCTCTTGGCCCCTTAAATGGGTAGCCTAGTTTTTGGGCCCGGGATGGCTTCCCGTGGCCCTGGGGGGAAACCAGGATTCCGGTGGCTTTCTCTCGGGGGCCAAAAACCGGGTTCCCTTTGGGTGAAGGCCCGGGCCCGGACCCTCCCCAAGTGTGGGGGAGCGGGGACCCCCCAGTGTGAAACCAGGTTTCCCTTTTCCCGTTTTTCCCGGGCCCCCATCCCCGGTTTTTCCCCCCCTCTGGGGGCTTTCCACCCGGGGTGATGGCTTTATTTCCTCCGGGTTTTCCCCGTTTTTTTTGCCAAGGACCTCCCTGGCGGGGGCAAAACCGGGGAAGAGGAGCTTTTTTTTGCCGGATTTTTAGGGGGCGGCCCAAAACGCCTCCCTTTTGACCTCTTCTGTTGCCTTCTTCAGTCAGCTGGGGGTGGCTCTCCTCCCTCGCCCTGGTCACTCTTCCCCTCTCCCCGGGTCCCGGTCGGGTGTCTGTTTTGGGCTTTGGGCGACCGCCTGTGATGCTTCGGGGGGCCCCCCCCTCCCCCCAGGTCCCCCCCGCGGGGCCGTCCGGGGTTTGGGCCCCTTCCCGGGTTTTAGGGGGGCTCTGGGTTTTCCGGGCCCTTTTCGGGGCTTTTTGGGCCCCCTTACTGTCCCGCCTTCCCCCCCCCGGGCCCCCCTGCTTCTGAGCCCTCCCCTTCCAGGGGGTCCGGGTTTCGGGCGGGCCCCCGCGGGGAGGGGGCCGCCCGGGTGGTTTTAAAACCCCCCTTTTTGGCCCCCCGGGTTCCCCCCGGCCCCTTCCCGGGGGTTCCTTCCTTGGGGCCGGGGCTCCCATGCTCGGGGCCCCCCACTGTCCACAAGCGCTTTCCCCCGGGGGGTCCGGGAATTTTTTCCCTTTTCCCCCGGGTTTTCCTTTCCCCCTCCCAAAAAGGGTTTTCGAAGGGGGCGGCTTTTCTTGGGGACCCCCCGCCCCTTCCCATTTTTGGAACCCCGGTTTCCCAATGCTTGGACCTTTGGCCCCGCCCCCTTCCGGGGGGAGGGGAAAGGGGGCCGGGGGGGGTCCCTTTCCCCCCAAACTCCCAAAAAGGGCCCGGGGGGCCTTTTCTTTGGCCTGCCCCATTTTCAACCCTTTTGGTTCCCCGGCCCCCTTCCTTTGGGGGGCCTTTCCCCGGTTGGGATCGGGACACCCCCCGGGGCCCCGGGGGTTTACACCCGACCGCCCCTTTGGCCTCTCCATCGCTCCGAGGGTTTTTTCCGGCTCACCCAAAGGGGGTGGCTCAGCGGATGGTGTCCCGCAAAGGGGGCCCAAATTTCCTCATTATTTGGAAAGATTTGGGTGGTTTTCCGCCCCGTCTTTAGGGGGAAAGCGGTTTTGCCCTGCTGAACCGAGCTTTTGGGGGTGGCGGGGGAATGGGTTTCCCTTTTTTCCCCCCCAAGGGAAAGTCCGTCCTTCCCCCCCTCCCCGCATTACTTGGCTGGGCATGCAAAGGGACTCCCCTTCACTGCGGGCCCCCAAACTCGGGGGTAAATGCGGCCCAAACTTCATCCCAAACCCCCTTCCGGGCCTCGGGGTTCCCCGGTTTTTTTTTCAAAGGGGGCATTGGGGGTCCCTTTTCGGCCCCCTCAACTTTGCCGCAGAAAAATTCCCCTCCCCTGGGGCCCTCCCTTTGTCCCCCCCGTCGCCCTTGGGCCGGGGGTTGAACACAAACCGTTTTCCCGGGGGCGGCCCCCGGGGACCCTTTCTCCGGCCCGTTTTTTCCCCCCCTGGCCCTCACCTACTAGAAAGTGGTTTTGGGGGAGGGCGTTTTTTTTCCGCGTGGACGGGGGCTGGGCCCCCGCCCCCTACGGTCTTCGTGATGGGCGGATGCGTCGGGCGTTTGGGGGGGGCCTTTCCAATCCCCCCCGACGGCCGGCAGGGTTTTGGCGGGGGGTCCCCTTTGGGGGACGCAGACTCCACATCCAAAGTTTAAGGAGCTGGGTGGTCCCTCTTCTCTTCCTCCGATCGAACCCGATCCCAATGGGACGGGGTCTCTGCTTTGAATGGACAAACATGGTCGCGGTCCACGTCTCGCCCGCCAAGGGGCTTCCCCAAACCGCCCTTCTGTTTTCCCTTTCGGAGCAGATCTTCGGGCCCGGCGGCCCGTTTTTCCCCCTTCTCCCGTCTGCCATTTCCCGCCCGGGGGTGGAAATTTTTGTTGGGCCACCACTGTCTCGCTTCCCCGGGCCCCGTCCCGGGAGAGTGGCAGCTTCAAACCCAGCGCTTTGCGGCTCTCCCGTTTGGCGGTGGGGCAAAATCCGGAGGGGGACCTCTTTTGGGGTCCCCCCGCTTTTGGCCCCAAATACAGGCCTTTTTTTACGAGGGGGGACCGGAAAGCTGCGGGACCCCCCCCCTTTACGGAAGACTGGGAAAAGGTTTGGGGGGGCCAAATTTTTTCCCGTTTCCCCCCTCCCTGCACCCGCGTCCTCCTGAAGGGATGCAACAAACTGCGTTCCTTTAAAAGGGGGAAGGTGACCTTGGTGGGTCTCTCTGGCCGGCGTAACCGTGGTTCCCCCAACTGAAGGCCTGGTTTTCCCCCCCCCGGGTTTCCCCTAGGGGCCCTCGGGTTTTTTTTGAGGGGCTCCCGGCCAGGCTTTTTTTCCCACCTTGAAGCTACAACCCCCTGGAGTTTCTTTTCCCCCACCTTTTCTCCGTCGGGCGGTCTTTGGACGCGGTAGCGGAGGCCCTGTTTTTTCGGCTCTTCGCCCTCCCCCTACAAAACATATCCCGTCTCACTGGGGAAAGGGCCCTTTTAGTCGTTCCCCAAACTCAAGGGCCCCCGTGACGTCCCCTGAATCGGGCGTCCCTGGATTTTTCCCCCCTTCCGGCCCAGCCGTGGGAGGGCCTCCCCCTATCCCCCCACTCACCTTGCGGCCCTGGGTGCCCCCTCAAATACGGGTTTGGGGGGTTGGGGCCTGGGGCCCCGGGGTTCTGTGACCCTGTTGAAGAGGGGTTTTTTTTCCCCCCCAAAACCCCCCTCCCCTTCCCTCCCCGGTTTCCCCTTTTGGTCCCTGGGGAAGGGTTTTCCGGTTTTCCGCAGGGGGACCAAATTTTTGGTCGGGCGCTGCCCAAACCCCGCCTCCTTCAGAAGGCTTGTTCCCGGGGGGGCCCCCGGCTAAGGGGTTTCGGGCTTCTCAGCTGGGGGGCGCTGACCCGTTTTTTCCCCCCGTGGACGACCTTCTCGCGGGAAGGGTCCGCTGTCCCCCCCTCTCCCTCTCGCCCAAATGCGGGTAAGAACGAGCGGCAGGACCACCGTCTCCAAACCCTTTGTCGTTTTCCCGGGTTGGGGCCCGCTGGGGGGCCCGCACAACCCCTTTTTCCCGGGTTTCGGGGGCTCCGGTGTTTAAACCCGGGTGCTTCCCAGCCCTGGGCGTGCGAACCCCGCCATTTTTCCCGTTCCGCGATCCTGTCACTGGTCGTCCCTCACCACCAGGGGGATTGCCGGCCCCCTCCGGGGCCCTCATCGATCCCCGGATCCGGGGCCGCCCCTCGCGCCCATGAACTTTCCCCGGGGGGTTTTCTGGGGGTTTTCTGGCCTTCCTTTCCCCACCCATTCCTTGGGGAGGGTAAAGGGAAAGGGGGGCAGGAGTACGGCCCCGTGCTTCGTGGCTCGTTACCTGGCCCCCTCCCGTCGTGGACTTCCCCTCTGTTGCCCTGGGACTCCCTCCGTCCGGAGGGGCTGGGGTGGTGGACGCCGGGCCTTTCCCATTGACGTCTCCGCTTGATTCGGTGATATACTAGTGGTATCGTTTTGTTATGGTGCAGTTGCTCTTTTGCCTCCCCGCGGGGGTCGGGGGCTTCTTGCCCCGTCTCCAAGGGGCAGGTAGCTTAGTGCACTAGCTCTAAGGGGACCTAAAATGACGGCTTTGAAGTATGAAAAGCCTATTTTTGGGTCCCTGACAGAGCTAGTGCACGGCCTTCGGCCTCCCACCCTTCCTTCCCCGCCAAGTTTTTCAGCCCCTCTCCCCGGGGATGTTTTTTTGGGATGGTTATGATGGCTCCGATCCGGCTGGCGGACAGCCGGCCGCGGTCAGATGGCACGGCGTTGCCAGACGTATGTTTTCTTTTCAGATTATCTAAGTGTAGCCTGGTAATGTGTTTACCAGATGTTGGAATGGGTGCCTGTATACCCAGGGTTTGCCCTGGGTAGCGATCTTTCCTATCCTATAGCTTAGTGCACTAGCTCTGTCAGGGACCCAAAAATAGGCTTTTCATACTTCAAAGCCGTCATTTTCTTACCCTAATAAACATTTTAACAACATATTGTATTTACTAATTATGGATTTGGGGTTCTCTGTTAACCAGGTCTCCGCGCTGCACAGTAATGATGACGAAACAGCAGCATGAAAAACTTTTTTCTTATACAAAAACGGCATAGTAGTGTTTGAGGCACAAAAAATAGAAAATTTATTCAATAATTCTGAGTTCTTAACATCATGTAGTGCAAGAGCAGACTGAGTCTTGCCATCGTCCGTAAACCAGGCACCGAGATACAGATAACTACCACAATACTTTATGTCTAAGCTCGCTGTAGATAGGGATTGTCTGTCATTTTCATTACCATTGACTACCATGAATTTCGATTTCTTATCATTCAAAACCATGCCATATTCATCACAGTAATTCATTAAAACTTCAAGCTTTTCTTGACACTTTTCCCGTGACGTTGCTAGAATGACAGTATCGTCCATCAGCATTAAGCAATGTAACATCCCTAGAAAGCCATCTGCAGGGACGGCTGCTTTATTCATCTTCACCAGCTTGTCAACGTACAGGGCGAACAATAGACAACTGGTTGGTGCGCCCTGTCTTACACCCACTGTGTTAATATTGTAGCTGACTTGAGGATGCTACGTGTACATGTATATAAGGTTTTTTATAGCTGTTAACATCACAGAACCACATCCTAATGATTTGAGGTGTAATAACAACTTATCCCTCGGCACTCTGTCATAAGCCTTGCTAAAGTCAATAAAAGAATGTAGAGTTTACATTTCTTGCATTTTGGCAAAATCCATCCATAGTCTAAGAGCCATGATCTGTTCAACACAACTCCTTCCTTTCTGTGCTCCTGCTTGACACTTATCTATGAAGCACCACATCTGTAACCTGTGTAGAATTATCACATCATAAAGTTTACCTAAAGAATCCATAACGCTTATGCCTCTGTAGTTTCCACAATTTAGTTTGTCACCACCTTTGAACACGTAATGAGCTTGCATAAGTCCAGGAAACTGGGTACAACACATCGAAGAACACCATATTAAAAATGTCAATAAAAACATACACCACATTGCCGGTAACCGTGTCAGTAACCCTGCACACAAAACCAAAGACACTCTTGTTAATGTTGACCTTTTCATTGCGTTGTCGAACTCACTAAATGATATCGGGTCATCCAACACAGGTATGTAGGGAGCATTTGCCGTAACAACACTCAAGTTCACGTACAGTATTCACATTAGGGTTTAATAGCTCATTAAATGTACCTTAAATTCAGAATCATCAGGTTGCACCGCTTCCTCGCTTGAAATATCTCCTTTCCAATTGATCGCTTTCCAGATCATCTTATTGTCATTACTGTCCATAAGTCTTTTTCATCGGGGATTCTCGTTATCCCAGTTGCTCGTATTGTTGCTATCATGCCTACTTTTCTTGCACGACCTCGCAACTCTTATCAATTATTGTACAGCTTTCCCTCACAATATCTGATAACTGCTCTGCTTCTTCGCCACTCACGGTCGGAGGGGGGAGCAAAGTCATCTCATACACAAATTTATCAATATCCACATGCTTATAGGAAATACTTCTACAGATGTTATCCTCCTTTACCTTGAGGTATGACTGGCCTAGACTTCGCACCCTCTCCAACAGTAGTGGAGATGGTATGCGTAAATGAGTTTTAAAGGATTGATCAACACAGAGCGGGGCGTGATCTGAGCCTTGAATATCTTTTCTAATTTCCAACTCCTTTATAACATCTATCACATCACTCCCTGCTACACATAAGTCAATTTCTGAGATCCATGTCTTCTTTTTTTCTGTACGACAAATCTCCCCCTAATCTCGACTCATCATGTGACAAATGATTTGCGAGGCTTTACTCATTGATTTACTGAACGTCCTCACACAATGCACATGCACAAATATATGATGACAGTATATGTATCAATGTGTGTGTGTGTGTGTGTGTGTGTGTGTGTGTGCCTCCACACACACACACAGACATACACACACACTTTCGCTTTTATTAATATAGATGATATTATTATTGTCATTGATTTACTGAACTTCCTCACACAATGCACATGCACAAATATATGATGACAGTATATGTATCAATGTGTGTGTGTGTGTGTGTGTGTGTGTGTGTGTGTGTGGTGTGTGTGTGTGTGTGGTGTGTGTGTGTGTGTGTGTACTACCATGGAGGACATAACAATCAAAAGCGCACTATAGAGTCTCTATGAATCTCCTTTATTGACACTGGAGACATTTCACCACCACCACCACCACCTCTCTCTCTCTCTCTCTCTCTCTCTCTCTCTCTCTCTCTCTCTCTCCTCTCTCTCTCTCTCTCTCTCTCTCTCTCTCTCTCTCTCTTCTCTCTCTCTCTCTCTCTCTCTCTCTCCTCTCTCTCTCTCTCTCTCTCTCCCCCCCCACCTTAACTTAAATGGACGCAAAACTTTCATGAATTATAATTATCAATATCAAGAAAAAGTTTTGTATTATGTATATTTATTTAGTTTTTATATTCTTGCTATAACGTCAAATAGGGTTTCATTTTATTATCGTGTATGTTTTTTCGCACAAGTTAAGGTACTGGTGAAATGTCTTTTTTTCCCAACTAAGAAGGGATGAAGCTTTCTTAATTAACCCCTTCACGCCCAGATCTTTCCTTTGCTATATAAAAACGTCTGTTGTTAACCATACAATTACGAAAAGTGACTTTATATACCAAATTAGCTAGTGGACAAGGATACTAAACAGGTCATATTTATAAAATATTCCTTATATTCACTAAAAAACGTCTAATGGTGGCTAAATTACTATGGAAATAACGTTCTGGGCCTCAAAGGGTTAAGGTTCGAGAAAAAAATATATAAGTAAGTTTGAAAGTCTATTAATTCTGTTTGTATTTCTTCATCTTTTTTATCCGATGCAGAACCTGACATTACGTGAAGCCTCGCTGATAAGGTCATGGCATTTAACATGAATTTTGTTGATTACACTTTTTAAGGATTGTACTTACTTGCATTAATTAGGAGTACGACGTGTTAGAATGACCACAACTATAAATCATGAGTAATTACGTGTAACAAGGTTGAGTACTAAAAATATGGATTCCACAGATTGCATAAGCTGATTACAATGATGAAAATACAGAACTTTTAATTTTTTGGTATTAATTTATTTTCGACACTTATAATGCATCTTTTTTTTTTCTTTTTTTTTTTACATCACAGGGAACTGGCCAAGGGCACAACAAAAATGGGTAACACAAAGCCCGCTTAGTTGCCAGTCCCTATAAAGAAGACAGTAAGAGAATAAAATAATAACAAAGGGGTAGACCAATTTAGTTCGGGAGGTGTCTTGTTACTCTTCTTTTGAAAAGATTTATGTCATAGGAAAGTGGAAAAATAGAAACAGGAAGAAAGTTCCAGAGTTTACCAGTGAAAGGGATGAAAGAGTAAAGATACTGATTAACTCTTGCATTAGGAAGATGGACAGAATAGGGATGGGAATGAGTAGAAAGTCTTGTGCAGCGAGGCCGCGGGAGTGGGGGAGGCAATCCGGAGGCATGCAGTTAGCAAGTTCAGAAGAGCAGTTGAGCATGACAATAACGGTAGAAGAGAGCAAGAGAAAGCAACATTGCGGCGGTGATTTTAAAGATTGAAGACAGTCAGTCAGAGGAGAGGAGTTGAGAGACGAGAAGCTTTTGAACTCAACCCTGTTTAGGAGAGCTGTATGATGTGATCCTCCCAAACATGTGAGACATTACTCATACAGGGGCGGATAAGGCCCCTTAGAGAGCAAGCAATTGGGAGGGAGAAAAAAAAGGACGCAGACGCCCACAGCACACCTAACTTCTTAGAAGCTGTTTTGGCAAAGTGAGAATGTGAGATTTCCAGTTCAGATTTTTAGTAAAGGATAGTCCTAGAATGTTCTTTTGTAGAAGAAGGAGACAGTTGAGTGTCATTGAAAGAGAGGTATAGTTTTTTGGTAGGTATTTGTCGAGTAGATGGGTTTGAAGAAATTGGGTTTTTGAGGCCATTGACAAAACAAGGTTTGCTTTGCCCCAATCAGAAATAATAGAAAGATCAGAAGTTAGGCGCTGGTGGCCCATCTCTCCGTGAATCACTTAGTTCCTGTTGAGTTGGACGTCTAATAAACGACGTTGAAAAATGCAGGGTAGAATCATCAGCGAAAGGAGTGGATAGGGTTTTGGTTAGACTTAGAAGATCATTAATGAATAATAGAAAGAGAGTGGGTGATAGGACAGAACCTGGGGAACACCACTTTTTGATAGATTTAGGAGAAGAACAATGTCCGTCTACAGTAGCTGCAATAGAACGGTTAAAGGAACTTAAATGAAGGTACGGAGAGAAGGATAGAAACCGAATGAGGGTATTTTGGGAATTAAAGATTTGTGCCGACTCTATCAAAAGCTTTGATATGTCAAGGGCAACAGCAAAAGTTTCACCGAAACCCCTAAAGGAGGATGACCAAAATTCAGTTAGGAAAGCTAGAAGGATCGCCAGTAGATCGCCCTTTACGGAAACCGTACTGACGATCAGATAGAAGATTGTGAGCAGATAGTCTGTAAGAATCTTCTTATAAGTATAGATTCAAAAACTTTAGAAAGGCGGAAGTCAAAGCTAAAAGGAGGGTAGTTTGAAGGTTTAAAACGGTCACCCTTCTTAGGAACAGGTTGGATGTGAGCAAACTTCCAGCAAGAAGGAAAGGGGGAAGTAGATAGACATAGAGGGAAAAGTTGGACCAGGCAAGGTGCAAGCACAGAAGCACAGTTTTTTTAGAACAATAGGAGGACTCCGTCAGGACCGTAAGCCTTCCGAGATCTAGGCCAGAAAGGGCAAAGAAAACATCATTCCGGAAGGATCTTAATGACAGGCATAATATAGTCAGAGGGTGGAGGAGAAGGAGGAAAAAAGCCCTTCATCAGCCAGAGTGGAATTTTTAGCAAATGTTTTGAGCAAAGAGTTCAGCTTTAGAAGTAGATGAGACAGCTGTGGAGCCATCTGGGTGAAGCATAGGAGGGAAAGATGAAGAAGAAAAAAATTTTTCGAGATGTTATTAGCTAGATGCCAGAAATCACGAGAAAGGGAAATTTTATTCAGAAGATTTTGACATTTTTTTATGAATGAAAGAGTTTTGGTAAGCTGAAGTAAAGATTTGGCATGATTACGGCAGAATAATAAAGGGCATAGTTTCAGGAGATGGATTTCTTACGGTACCGTTTGTGAGCCCCCTCTCTATCTCGGACAGCATGAGAACAAGCAGAGTTAAACCAAGATTGACGGGCCTTTTGGATTAAGAAGTATGTGGAATGTACGCCTCCATGCCAGAGGACTATGACCTCAGTTATGCGCTCTGCACAAAGAGATGGGGCTTTGACAT
Organism: Chionoecetes opilio; assembly: GCA_016584305.1. Taxonomy (NCBI): domain Eukaryota; kingdom Metazoa; phylum Arthropoda; class Malacostraca; order Decapoda; family Majidae; genus Chionoecetes; species Chionoecetes opilio. The sequence continues at coordinate 1,804 of JACEEZ010020005.1, read as the reverse complement.
GGAAGCAGTAATCATTTCCCTGGAAAATCAGAGTAGTACTGCCTTAGGTCTTCCCATTAGCTGAGTTAAAGTGCCAGAAGCACCTCCGCTTAGGTTTGGGGCCGAGACCCCGGGACCGGAGCGATAGGACAGGTTACAGAATAAGATTGTGATCGGAGGAACCCAACGGAGAGAAAAAGTTTTTACAGAGTAAGCAGAAGGGTTAAGTTAGGAAAAAATCAAGAATGTTGGGGGTGTCTCCAAGGCGGTCGGAATACGGGTAGGGTGCTGCACCAGCTGCTCTAGGTCTTGGAGGATAGAAAAGTTGTTTGGCCCTTTTTCACCAGGTTGGTCAGTGCCAAGAAGATGATAGCCAAAGCTGGTGGGGAACATTGAAGTCCCCCCAAAAATGGAAATTTCAGCTAAAGGAAATGAGATGAGATGTGCTCAACTTTTGATGTTAAATAGTCGAAGAATTTACATAGTCAGAGGAAATTAGGTGAGAGAAAAACAGCACAGATAAATTTAGTAAGAGAGTGACATTGAAGTCTAAGCCAGATGGTAGAAAATTCAGAAGATTCAAGGCCGTGGGCACGAGAGCAAGTGATGTCATTGCGCACATATACGCAACAGCCAGCTTTGGATTTAAAATGAGAATAGAGACAGTAAGAGGAGACAGAAAAAGGTCTGCTGTCAGTGCTCACAGACAACTGAGTTTCGGTGAGGAAAAGAAGATGAGGTTTAGAGGAGGAGAGATGGTGTTCGACAGAGAGAAAGTTAGATCTAAGGCCGCAAATGTTGCAGAAGTTTAAGGAGAGAAGGCTAAAAGAAGTATCAAGACACCTCGGGTCGACATCTTGAAGACTGTCCGACCTATCTATTTTCCATTCCCGATAAATGCATGACGACACTTTCTTTGCCTCATTAATATAAGTTGTTGAGTTAAGAAAATCAGAGAGATAGCTAAGAAATCTAGAAAGTTAAGAAAATTTTAGTGAATCAGTTAAGAAAAAAAAACGAAGAATGTATTTCCTAAAATGGCGTGTATATTTTTATCCTCACTACTATATACTATATATACTATATATGTAAGTTGCTGAGTTCAGAAAAATAAAAAAAGAGATTCAAGAAAGTTAAGAAAATTTAAATGAATCAGTTCAGAAAATAATAAACAATGTAGATATTTCCTAAAATGGCTCTATACTTCCTGCTTTTTTCTTCTTTTCTTTTTTTTACGTTGGAGCTTATAGCGCCGTAGGCTTTTTTTTATACGGCACCCCAGCAGCCACCTCGAGGACGTTACTGTGTTATTATGACCCTGTAGGAGGCGTGTAGAAGGCGAGACTCAGGCATTGTTGGCTACGTTGGGAAGATGTGTGGGTGTGTGTGGGTGTGTGGGTGGGTGGGTGGGTGTGGGTGGGTGGGTGGGGTGGGTGGGTGGGTGGGTGGGTGGGTGGGTGGGAGGGGGTGGGTGGGTGGGTGGGGGTGGGTGGGGGTGGGTGGGTGGGGGTGGGTGGGTGGGTGGGTGGGTGGGTGTGTGGGTGTGGGTGTGGGTGTGGGTGTGGGTGTGTGTGTGGGTGTGTCAATAGAGTTCATCTGGGGGCCGTGTTGAGTCGGTGAGAAAGATGTCCTGTGTGTGTTGACTTCCTTTTGCTACTACTGTGTTCCCTCTGCTTCCCCTGCTCCCCTGCTCCCCCTGCTCCCTCTGCTCCCTCCTGCTCCCCCCACGTTCCCTCTGCTCCCCCGGGCGTGAAAGAGAGAGTAAAAATAAACCTTAAACTATTTATGTTTTTCCCCCTTTTTTAAAAATTATTTTTTTTTTCAT
>JACEEZ010020002.1:40099-52554 GCA_016584305.1 Chionoecetes opilio | reverse complement strand
AACCGCATTTAAACACAACGGCAGCCTCAAACAACGGCACTAATTGACCCAGGCATTATTAGGATAATTTCAAAAACTTAGAAAATCGGCAGAAATTTAGTTGGGCAAGGCTGTGGTCTGGGCAGGTCACAGGTGGTGACGTTCAGGGCGAGGAGTTGAGAGTGTAGCACTGCACGGTGGGAGTGGAAGCGCGGACACTGCAGCAGAAAGTGTTCAATAGTCTCCGGAAAATTCATGCACCAAGGGCAGTGGGGGTCAGGGGACAGACGGAGGCGATGCAGGTGAGCTGTGAGTGTCGTGTGCCCCAGGCGGAGGCGGGTGAGGGTGACATCCAGGACGCGGGACTTTTTCCGTATCCACGGCTGGGGGGAAGAGTCACTGCGGTATTGGCCCATGGAGGTGATGCGGAGGGCATCGCCGAGTGTGTTATTCCAGGTGGAGCGGCAGACCCGGGAGACCCGTTTGGCCGCGGAGAGCGGCAGAGGGAAGGGTGTCGTGTTTACATCTGTCAAGGCCATCCTGGCAGCAGAATCAGCCACCTCGTTGCCTGGGATACCAGCGTGGGAGGGAACCCACTGGAAGGCGATCTCCCAGCCCTCGTTGGTAAGGTGAAGGGCCCTCTGGATGGTGTGGACGAGGGACGTAGAGGATCGTGGATGGCGGGAGAGGAGGAGGTGGAGTGAGGAGAGGGAGTCTACACAGACTTTTCCGGAGACTATTGAACACTTTCTGCTGCAGTGTCCGCGCTTCCACTCCCACCGTGTAGTGCTACAGTCTCAACTCCTCGCCCTGAACGTCACCACCTGTGACCTGCCCACCCTGCTGGCGGCGGCTGGCGTTCCCCCCTCTCGGCAACACGCCCGTCATTCCCGGGCCTTAAACCTGGGGCCTTTTTCCTGAGGAAAAGGGGTAAATAGTGCCCCGGGTTTACCCCTTTAAAAAAACCCCCAAAAACCAAAAACCTAAAAATATTTTTTGTTTTTTGGGGGATCCTGAGCCCAAAACCCAAAACCCCAAAAAAACCCCACCCCCCCCAACCGGAAAACCACCCGTATTTATTGGGGATTTGGGGATAATAAGGTTTAAAACAAGGCAAAATGGGGTTTTTTCCCCTTTCCCTCCCCCCCTTCCGGAAAAAAACCCAAAGGTTCTTGTGTATGGGGAGAAGGTAATTTTGAGGGGAAAAATTTGGTTTGGCCCATTAATGATTTTTTATTACTTTTCCCTTTTTTCTCCTTTTTGTACCGAAAAACCAAGGGTTATTAGGACGGTCAACCCCTCGACCAGAATTTTTTCCCCAGGAAACCCGGGGGCGTGGGGGTTTACCATTAAAATTGATTTTTTGCCTATAAAATATTTTAAATTTTGGGGAAAAACCGGGTTTTGGGGTTAATCCTTTTCCCCGCAAAAAACCTTTGGGAATTTTCCGGTGACCTTTTTAATTTTCCCCCAATGGGCCAACAAAAATTTTTTTTATAAGGCCCCCCCCGACCCCTTTGGCGTAAAGGGGGTTTTTTTGGCCCTAAGGCTTTAGTAATCCCCTCTTTTTTGAAAAAATGGGTTACTTGGTTTAAAAATCAACCTCCATGAAAAAAAGGGGGTGAAGACCCCCCGGGCATCAAACCCTTTTCCCAAATTTTCCGGGGGGGGGGGGAAAAAGGGGGGAAAAACCCCTTCCAACCCTCCCCGGGAATCCCCCAAAAAGCAAAACCCCCCCAAATTTATGTAAACCCCCCGCCCTACGTGTCCCCTACCCGGCCCTTTGGTTTTTTGCCCCAAAAACCACATAAGCCAAGCCCCCCCCCGGGGCAAATAGACTGTAAAAAAGGGGGGCCTTCCTTCCACAGCCCCCCCATTTAGCCCCGCAAAAGCGAAGACCCCCCCCATGACTTTGTTTGAAAAACCCTCACCCCCACCCTCCCCAAGTAGTCAGAAAGAAAAAGCGGGAAAAACCCCCCCTTACAGTGCTGAAAAAAACCCTCACCCCCTCCCCACAGAGCATGCAAAACCCCCCCAAGCATTTAAAAAAAAAAACCCCCCCCCATTTAACAGCAAAACCAAACCCCCCCCATGCAGTGCTGAAAACCCTCAAACCCGGGCCCATTATTCGGGCAGAAAAAAGGAAAGGTAAGGAACCCCCCAAATGAAAATGCTGAAAAACCCTCAAACCCTGCCATTACCAAGCAAAAAAGGCAGGAAAGCCCGCCCCCCCCCCGTCCACCCCCCCCGGGCCATTTGCGCAAAAGCAAAGAAAAAAAATTTTTGGACAAACCCTAAAAACCCTTTGCCTTTAATCAGCGAAACAGCGGGAAGAACCCCCCCCCCCCACCCCCCCCCCCCCAATACGGGTTCTAAACACCCTCCCCCTTTTTGCCTTAGTCATCAGAACAGCAGGAGCCCCCCTTTACAGTGCGGGCCCTTACCCCCTCCCCCTTGCCATTAGTCAGCAAAAACATTAAAAAAGACCCCCCATAAAATTTGGCTTGAAACCCAACCCTCCATTTTAAAACACGGGCCCCCCATGAAAAGGGGTGCCCCTTTGTTTTTAAAATTTTGGGAGAACCCGGGCAGGAAGCCCCCCCGGGAAGGGGGGTTGAGGGGAATTTAATTTGAGTATTTAAGAGAAGCGGAAAAAACCCCCATGAAGTGTTTGAATATGATAAAATTGAGTAGTAGAAGAAGTTTAAAAAATAAAAACCAAAAAAGGGAAAAAAAAAAAATGGCTAATTTTTTAAAAAAAAACCCCCAAACCAAAAAAGTTAAAAGGGGCCTTTTAAACGGGAAACCCCTCCAACCCTTTAAAAAAGGGGTTTTTTTTTTTAACCGGGGTTTTTTTTAGAATATTTTTTAAGAGAAAAAAGAAAAAAATTTATTAAAAATATATTGGGTATATATAATCATATTAATTGTTGGAATTATTTGGGGGTTTTCAAAAAAAAAAAAATTTTGGGGGGAAAAATTTTTTGGGGGGGGGCGTTTTTTAAAAAATATTTTTCCCCCCCTTAAAAATTTAAAAAAATTTTAAATTCCCCCCTTACCCTACCTTATCCCTATTCCTGACCCCGGGGGAAAATCCGGGGTGGGTTGGGTCCCCACAATATCCCCCCCCCCTACCACCAACCACCACCACCACCACCGCCACCGCCCCAGCGCAGAGGGGGGGTTGGCGGCGCGAGGCGGGAAAACCCCCACGCCTCCGTCCCGGCACAGTGTAGCGAACAGATTTGCCACCCCCCGACCCGCCCCACTAAAGATTTTGAAATTTTAAAAGGGGTGGGAGTAGAAAGTAGAAAGTATAGTAGTAGTAGTAGTTTTAGTAGTATAGTAGTGGGTTAGGTAGTGATGGTGAAAATTTTTTAAATGGAAATAATAATCGTCTTCCTTCCTCCTCCTCCTCCCCCTCTTCCTGGATCTACTATCCCAAATTTTTAAAAGGGAATGCGGTGAAGAAAACTCTCTCTCTCTCTCTCTCTCTCTCTCCTCTTCCTCCCCTCTCTCGCTCTCTCCATCTCTCTCCCCTCTCTAAATCTCTCTCCTCTCCCTCTCTCTCTCTCTCGTCTTCTCTCTCTCCTCTCCTCTCTCTTCTCTCTCTCTTTTCTCTCTTTTCCTCTCCTCCTCTCTCTCTCTCCCCTCTCCTTTCACCCTTTTTCTTTTCCCCCTCTCTCCCCTCTCTCTCTCTCTCTCTTTTTTCTTTTTCTTTTCTCAAATCTTTTCTCTCTCTCTCTCTCCCTTTTCTTCTCTCTTTTCCTCTCTCTCTCTCTCTTTTCTCTCGCTCTCTCTCTCTCTCTTCCTCTCTCTCTCTCCCCTTCTCTCTCTCTTCCTTTTCTCTCTCTCTTCTCTTTAGGGGAAGATGATAATGAATACAAAAAGTTTAAAAAATAAACAAGACTCACACACACACACACCCCACAAAAACACACACACACCCCCCACACACACCCCACACCCCAACACACCCACACACACACACCCACACCCACCACCCAAAAACCCAAAACCCCCCCACCCACACCCAAAAACCCACACCCACCCCACCACACCCACAACAAAACCACACCCCCCACACACCCACCCCACCCACCCCCCCCAAAACACACACACACACACACAAAACCCCACCACACACACACACACACACACAACGGGACGGACAACAGACGACAGACAAACAGCAGACAGCCCGACAGAGCGAAAACAAAAAACAACGACGGGCCCGCGAGAAAAATCAAAAGAAACAAAACGAGCCGTCGGTCCCAATGGTAAGGGGCCGTTGGGGGGGGGCCCATGGGCTGTGACGTAAACCGCCTCGCCTAACAAACACTTGAGTAAAAGGGGTTTTTTGCAAGGGAAAAAATCTCCCCCCAAAAACCCCTTCCAACGCCCCCTGAAAGGGCCGAAACAACCCCCTAAATCCCCAAAAAAACCTTTGGGGGCCCTCGATTACAATACCCTTTATAAAAAGGGTATCTCTAACCCCCTATTTAAACCCCCAAAAACCCAAATTTCATCTCCCAATTTAAACCCGGGTTTTAAAAAAACCGGTTGTTGACAGTTGTTCCTCCGCTCAGTATTTGGGGGGGGCACCTTAAATGATTTTAACTTACTGTTTCCTCTCGTCACTGTGAAATACGCTATGCACTTTACTCTACAAGCCTCTATAAAAATGAGTGTCGAATCTACTTTGGCTAGGGTTCAGAAACCCTGCCAGCATGGTTTTGGGGGGCCTGAAATTTAAGGGGTGAAGGTAATGTTTTTTTTTTGCCCCCGAAAGGGTTTAATTTTCGTTTTTCCGTGAAAATTGGGGGTTTTTAAAAGGGGTTTTTCCCCCGGGTTTTTTGAGGTTGAGGCGGTGGTGATAGGTTTTTGTCAAAAGTGAAAAAAGCCTTCCCAAAAGCCTTTTTTTAAAACCGTAAACGGGAAAAGAAAAGGGCTATTTTTTTAAATTTTTAAACCCGGTCGCCCCCGGACCTAGTGCCCTTTTTTTTTTTGGCTTTTTGGGGGTTCCCGCCTTTAAAAACTCGCCCCCCCCCCCCCCCCCCCAAAACTTTTACCTATCTTTCCCCCTTGGGGTTTTTGGGGGAGTGGGGCCAGATTACAAAGGCAGTGGGACGAGATATGATGATGAGAAGGGGTGAGACGAAAAGCCAACCCTGTTGGGTGCTGCTGCTGCTGCTAGTTAGTTTTAGTGGTGGGTATTCCGGGTAAACCCGGGGGTTTCACCCGGGGCTGCTGCTAAAATCCCTGGGCAAAAGTCTGCGCCACGCCTGTTTTGCTTTTTCAAAAAACCTAAACTTTTAATTAATTCATTTTTAAAGTCAATTTTTATTAAAAAAAAATGTATTAAATAAAAAAAATGTATTTTTTTTCTAAGGGAAAGAAATTTTTTTCCTCCTCCCCTCCTCCTCCTCCTCCCCCTCCTCCTCCCCTCCTCCCATTCCTCCTCCTCCCCCTCCTCCTCCCCTCCTCCCCCTCCCCTCCTCCTCCGCCCGTCAGCAAGCCGTCCCCCCCCCCCCCCCCCCCAAAGGGTTTCTTTAAAAAAACCCGGCTGACGCCCGTTCGCTTTTCCCCAAAAATCTAGAATTTTTTTTTTTTTACGGAAAAGGGAGTGTAACAGCAGCCAAAATTGGAAACCTATAAAATAACCTTTTTAATAAAATTTCCCAAAACCCTAAACTAACTTAAGCCTTAAATAACTAAACCCAAAATGTATTAAAGGGGCAAATGAGGGAAAATTGGGGGAATGGGGAGGAGAAGGGAAAAATGAAAGGGGAAATTTTGGGGGAAAAAGAGAGGAAAGTGAGGGGGAAAAAAAGGGGAAAAGAGTGGGTTTAAAGGGGGAAATGAGGTTTAAAGTAAAAAAGGGGAAAAAAAGGGGAAATGAGAGATTTAAAGGGGGGAAAAGAGGGTAATTTAGAGGGAAAAATTTGGGGAAAAAGGGTAGAAAAATGAGGGGTGAAAAATAAGGGAAATATGGGGGAAATGAAAGGGGAAAAAAAGGGGAGGGAAAAAAGGGTTTTTTTTGGGGGAAAAAAGGGAAAAAGGGGTAAATTTGGGGAAAAAGAAGGGGGAAACTGAGGGGGAAATATGGAGCAAAAAAAAGGGTAAAATGAGGGGGAAAATGAGGGAAAATTTGGGATTTTAAGGCAATTTTTTTTTTTTGGGGAAAGAGACAGGAAAATGAAGGAAACGGTTTGGTTTTTAGGGAAAAAAGGGGGAAAAGGCCCGGTTTTTTTAAGGGGGAAAGGGAGAAATTAGAGTTTTATGGGGGAAAAGGGGAAAAAAGGTTTTTAGGGGAAAAATTTGGGGAATATGGAGGGAAAAATGAAACTGAAGGGAAAAAAAAGGAGAAATTAGGGTAAAAAAAGAGGGGGAAATGTGTCAAATGAAGGAAAAAATTTGGGGTTTTTAAAAAAATTTTTTGTTTGGGGGGAAAAGGGGCCAAAAAGAAGGGGAAAATGAGGGGAAATGGTGGGGTTTTAAAGGAAAAATGAGGGGAATTTCTGTTTTTTTGGGGAAACAGGGGAAAAATTTTGTTTTAAAAAGGGGAAAAGATGGGTTTTTTAAAGGGGGGAAAAAAAAGGGGAAAATTAAGGGGGAAAAATTTGGGAAAATGAAGGGTAATCTGGGGGGGAAATATGGAGAAAAAAGGGTTTAAAATTTAGGGGAAAAATTTGGGGTAAATGTGGGGGAAAATGAGGGGGAAAATACTGATTTTTTAAGGGAATTTTTTTTGGTTTTTGGGGAAAAAAGGGGAAAAAGACAGGGAAAGTGAGGGGGAAAAAGGTGGGTTTTAAGGAAAAATGGGGGGGAAATGAGTGGTTTTTTTAAGGGGGAAAAGAAGGGGAAAAGAGGGGAAATTTTAGGTTTTTTAAAGGGGGGGATGAGGGGGAAAAAATGGGTTTTAACGGTAAAATGAGGGGTTTTAGGGGAAATTTAGGGAAACTAGGGGGTTTTAAGGCTTTTTTTTTTGTTTTTGGGGGAAGAACTGAGGGTAAAAAAAAGAAAAACAAAAAGTTAGGGGTACATGGGTGTTTAGGGAAAGTGGGGGGAAAAGATTTTGGTTTTAAAGGGGGGAAAAAGAGGGGCCCTTAGGGGCCCCGAGGGAAAATGAGGGGGAAAATAGGGATTTTTAAGGGGGAAATTTTTTTTGTTGGGAGAAATGAGGGGGAAAAAATAGAAAAGTGGGGGGAAATGGGGGGGTAAAAAAAGTGAGGGGAAAAGAGCGTTTTAAGGAGAAAGGAGGGGGAAAAAAGGTGAAAATAGATTTTGGGGGAAAATGGGGGAAATTATGGGGTTTTTTTGGGGTAATTAAAGAAAAGGGGGAAAATGAAAGGGGAAAATAGGGTTTTAAGAAAAATAAAATTTTTTTAAAGGGGGGGGTGAGGGGGAAAATTTCCAAAAAAGTGAGGGGAAATGGGTGGTTTTGGGAAAGTGGGGGAAATTTTGCGGTTTTTGGGGGGAAAAAGGGGGAAAAAAGAGTTTTTTAAAGGGGAAAAAGAGGGGAAATTTTGATTTTTAAAAGGGGGAAAAGGGGGGGAAATTGGGGAAAGGAGGGGAAACTAGGGGATTTTGAGGGGATTTTTTTTTGGGGTTTTGGGGGAAAAAAGGGAAAATGACAGAAAGTGGGGGAAAAGGGGGGTTTTTTGGAAGTGAGGGGAAAAGGAAAACCCTTTTTAGGGGAAAAAGAGGGAAATTAGAGTTTTAAAGGGAAACGAGGGGAAATTTGAGTTTTTTAAGGGGGAAAAAAGAGGGGAAAATTAAAGAGTTTTTTAAAAGGGGGAAAATTTAGGGGAAAAATTAAGGGAAAGGGGGGGAAAATGGGGGAAACTAGGGGGTTTTAAAAAGGGATTTTTTTTGTTTTGGAAAATGAAAGGGGAAATGACAAAAAGTGAAGGGAAAAGGGGGTTTTTAAAAAGGGAAAATGAGGGGAAAAGGCGGGTTTTTAAAAGGAAAAAGAGGGAAACGAGGGGAAATTGGTTTTAAAAAGGGGGGAAAATTTTGGTTTTAAGGGGTAAAAAGAGGTTAACCTAGGTAGTTAGGTTAACTAAATAGTTAAAGGGTTTAACCCAATTAGTTAGTTAACCTAACTGTTAGGTTAAATAGCTATTTAACCTAAATAGTTTTTAACCTAACTAGTTGTTAACCTAACTATTTTTGGGTTAAAAATCCCAGTTAAACCCAACCCACTTAGTTAACCTAAATAAATTAGGGTTTAAATAGCTAGTTAACCAACCCCGTTAGTTAACCTAACTAGTTAGTTTAAACCCAAATAGTTTTGGGAAATAGCTAGTTAGGGGTTTAAATAACTAGTTAGGGTTAAATACCATTAGGTTAAACCTAACAGTTTTGGTTTAAACCAATATTTTGGTTAAACCCAAATACTTGTTTTTAACCTAACTAAATTAGGGGGGTTAACTAGGGTATTTTAAACCCAACTAGTTAGGTTAACCTAACTATTTTGTTAACCTAACTAGTTGGTTTAAATAGCTAGTTCACCTAACCAGTTAGGTTAAATTTAAATATTTGGGTTAAATAGTTAGTTAGGTTTTTCTATTAGGGTTTAACCCAATTAGTTAGGTTTTAAATAGTTAGGTTAACTAAAATAGTTGGTTTAAACCCAACTAGTTATGTAAATAGCTAGTTAAACCCAAATAGTTTTGGTTAACTAACTATTTGGTTTAAACCCAAATAAACCCATTAAACCCAAATAGTTAGGTTAACTACTAGTTAGTTAAACCCAACTATTAGGTTTAAATATTTTGTTCACCTAACTAAATTAAAGGTTTAAACCTTTAAATAGTTAGTTAAAACCCAAAAATAGTTTAAACCCAACTAGTTAAGGGTTTAAACCTTTAAATAGTTTTTAACCCCAACTAACTAGTTACCCCCAAATAGTTGTTAAACCCAAAAAGTTAGTTTAAACCCCAACTATTAGGTTTTAAATGTAGTTTAATTTAAACCCAACTATTAACCTAACTAGTAAGGTTAACCTAACTAGTTAGTTTAAACCCAACTAGTTAAACCCAAATGCTAGTAAAACCCAAAATAATTTTGGTTAACTACTAGTTAACCCCCCCCTATTTTTGGTTAAAGTAACTACTAGTTAACCCCAACTATTAGGTTAAACCCAACTAGTTTTGTTAAAACCCAACTGTTGTTAACCCACTAGTTGGGGGGGAACCCAGCTAGTTAGGTTAAACCCAACTAGTTAAACCCAACTAACTAGTTTTAAACCCGGCTATTTTTGGTTAACCTACTAGTTAGTTTAAACCCAACTAGTTTTAACCCAAAAATAGTTAGTAAAAACCCAACTAGTTGGTTAACTAGCTAGTTAACCCTAAATAGCTAGGTTTAAACCTAACTAAATTGGTTAAACTAAAATGTTAGGGGTTTAAACCCAACTAGTTAGTTATCCTAACTAGTTAAACCCAACTATTTTTGGTTTTTAAACCCAACAGTTATTTACCTAAAATAGTTGGTTAACCTAAAAGTTTAACCTAACTAGTTAGTTAACCTAACTAGTTAGTTAACCTAACTAGTTAACCTAACTAGTTAGGTTAACCTAACTAGTTAGTTAACCTAACTAGTTAACCTAACTAGTTAGGTTAACCTAACTAGTTAGTTAACCTAACTAGTTAACCTAACTAGTTAGTTAACCTAACTAGTTAACCTAACTAGTTAGTTAACCTAACTAGTTTGTTAACCTAACTAGTTAGGTCAACCTAACTAGTTAACCTAACTAGTTAGTTAACCTAACTAGTTTAACCTAACTAGTAGTTAACCTAACTAGTTAGTTAACCTAACTAGTTAGGTTAACCTAACTGGTTACTTAACCTAACTTGTTTGTTAACCTAACTCGTTAGGTTAACCTAACTAGTTAACCTAACTAGTTAAGTTAACCTAACTAGTTAACCTAACTAGTTAGGTTAACCTAACTAGTTATAGTTAACCTAACTATTTAACCTTATATGTGTTAACAACCTAACTAGTTAGTTAACCTAATTAGTTTGTTACCTACTAGTTAGGTTACCTAACTAGTTAGGTTAACCTAACTAGTTAGGTTTAACTAACTCGTTAGTTAACTAGTTGTTAAAGGCTAAGTAAAGTAAAGGTTAAATGGTTATAAAAAAATAATAACAATATAAAAAAATTATAAAAATAATGAAAATAATAAAATTATAAAAAAATAATAACAAATATAATATAATAAAAATATTAAAAATAACTAAAAAAGTAATAAAATATTAATAAAAATTATAAAAAATCGTAAAAATAATAAAAAATAATATAAAATAATTAAAAAAATATAAAAACTATAAAAAAATATAATAAAAAAGTTAAAAAAAAAAAAAAAAAAAAAAAAAAAAATTAATAAAAAATAATAAAAAATAATAAAAAGTAATGAAAAGTAATAAAAAATAATAAAAAATAATAAAAAATAAAAAAATAAAAAAAAATATTAAAAAATAATAAAAAACATTAAAAAATAATAAAAAATAGTAAAAAATAATAAAAAATAATAAAAAATCTAAAAAATTATAAAAAAAAAAATAATAATAAAAATAAAAAAATAAAAATAAATAATAATAATAATATTATAATAAAAAATAATAAAAAAATAATAAAAAAATTTAAAAATAATAAAAAATATAAAATATAATTAAAAATTAATAAAAAATAATAAAAATATAAAAAATATAATAATAATAAAAATAATAAAAAAATAAAAAAATAATAAAAAATAATAAAAAAATAATAAAAAATAATAAAAAATAATATAATAAAAATAAAAAATTATAAAAAATAAAAATAATAAAATATAATAAAAAAATAATAATAAAATAAATAATAAAAAATATAATAAAAAATAATAAAAAATAATACAAAATATAAAAATTAAATAAATAAAAAAATATAAAAAAATAATAAAAATAAAAAAATAATACAAAAATATAAAAAATAAAATATAATTAAAAAATAATTAATAAAATATAAAAAAATATAAAAAATGATAAAAATAATAAAAATTATAAAAAATAATAAAAAATAATAAAAAATAATAAAAAATATAAAAAATAAAAAAATATAAAAATTATAAAAAATAAAAAAATATAAATAATAAAATTATAAAAAATAAAAAATATAAATAATAAAATTATAAAAATTATAAAAATAAAAAATTATACAAAATAAAAAAAATAATAAAAAAAAATAAAAATTAAAAAATAATAAAAAATGATAAAAAAATATAAAAAATTCTAAAAAATAATAAACAAATAATAAAAAGAAATAATTAAAAAAAAAAAATAATACTAATAATAAAAAATAATAAAATTAATAAAAAATTATAAACATAATAACAAATAAAAAATAATAATAAATAAATAAAAAATAATAATAATAATAATAATAACAAATAATAAAATTAAATAAAAATAATATAATAATAATAAAATAATAAAACAATAAAATAAAAATAAATATACAAATAAATAAATAAATATTAATAAATAATAAAAAATAATACAAACCTAACTAGTTTTTGTTAACCTAACTAGTTAGTTAACCTAGCTAGTTAGGTTAAGTAAGTAGTTAGGTTAACCTAACTAGTTAACCTAACGAGTTAGTTACCTAACGAGTTAGTTAACCTACTCGTTAGTTAACCTACTTGTTAGTTAACCTAACTATTAGTTAACTAGTAAAACTAACAACTTAGTTTAACCTAACTAGTAACTAACGCATTTTTTTGGACATTTTTCGTACATTTTAGGATATTTTAGTACATTTTAGGACATTTTAGGACATTTTAGGACATTTTACGACATTTTAGAACATTTTTAGTACAGTTTAGGACATTTTAGGACATTTTAGTACATTTTAGGATATTTTAGGATATTTAGTTCATTTTAGTACATTTTAGAACATTTAGGACATTTTTGGACATTTTTGGACATTTTAGTACATTTTAGGATATTTTAGGACATTTAGTACCTTTTTGGACATTTTAGGCCTTAGTACATTTAGTACATTTAGTACATTTTATTACCTTATAGGACATTTAGGACATTTTAGGACATTTTAGGACATTTTAGTTCATTTAGTACATTTTTGTACATTTTAGGACATTTTAGTAAATTTTTGGAAATTTAATAAATTTCAGTACATTTCAGGGCATTTAGTACATTTCAGTACAATTTAGGACATTTTAGTACATTTTAGGACATTTTAGTTCATTTTAGGACATTTTGGGACATTTAGTACATTTTAGGACATTTTAGTACAATTTAGTACATTATAGTACATTTCAGAACATTTTAGGACATTTAGTACATTTTAGTACATTTTAGGACATTTAGTACATTTTAGTACAATTTAGTACATTTTAGGATATTTTTGGACATTTAGTACATTTTAGTACATTTTAGGGCTTTTAGTACAATTTAGGACATTTTAGT
>JACEEZ010020002.1:27599-35099 GCA_016584305.1 Chionoecetes opilio | reverse complement strand
TGTACTAGTGCGGGAATGCATACTGTAGGTGTAGCTCTCATCAATGCTACGGCGAGGCACAGATAAGACCTTGGAGCACCGGTGTACTAGGTGGAATGCATGTACTTAGGTTAAGCTCTTCAATGTTAACGCGAGTGCACAGATAAGAGACCTTGGAGCCGTGTACCTAGTGCGGAATGCATGTATAGTATGTTATCCATCAAAGCTACGGCGAGGACAATAAAGACTTGGAGCACCGGTGTACTAGGCGGAATGCCTGTACTCGTAGTGTGCTCTACAACAATGCCGGGCTCAGATGAAGAGACCTTGGAGCGCGGGTACTAGTGCGGGAATATGTCGAGGTTGTCTAATGTGAAAGGTGAAACCAATTAAAAGCGTGTGTGAGATAAGGGGTGATGTGTGAGGTGTCTAGAGCAGGGAGACAGTAAAGACTTGGCACGGGTACTATGGGGAAGTGCTGAGAGTAGGTGAAGTAAATACATAATGGAGTTTGTTTAGCATAAATAACGGCAATGAGGGGGTGGAATTCTGAACTGTATATAAAGGAATCTCAAAAGCTGCGAAATGAAGAGAATGGGGATGGAGCCCCCCCCCCCCCCCCGTGGTTAGGTTACTAATCAATGCCCGGTTAGATAGTAACTACAGGGGTTTGGGGCGTAGCCTCCCAGTTATGTAGAAGAGTATGTCATAGTGTAGATTGGTTGAAACTGCATATTTGACCTAAAAAGCGTGTGTAGAAGATAAAGAATTGTGATGGTGGGCAAGGATGTCTGAGAAGTAGAGTTACACTGTAATGGTAGAGTGTTGGTCATAGTTTTATTGGTGGGCAAGGGTGTTGATGATGATAGGTAGGTATACACTGTAATGGAGAGTGTTGGTCACTCGGAGTGTGAGGCTTTGGAGACGTGAAGAGATAGGAGGGAAAATGAAGGAAATGGGAATGGAAGAGAATGTTAGGAAACCCGCGAAGTACTGTTTTGAGGCGGCATGATGTTAGCTTACGCCACATATTCCTTATCTACCACGAGGGCACTAACGCTGACAGGGTCTTCAGGCCACGCGAGAAAGAGAAGATACGGAGGAGGGGGGGTGAGGAGAAGTGATGGAGATGTAGAAGGAGGGAGGGGGAGAAAGAGAGCAGAAGAAGAATAACGCTTGGGCCAAAGCTTAGGGGTTTCTACCCCTCGCACCATCAAACCTCACTTCACACTTAGGTCCACTGAGATAACCTTTGACCTGACCCACCACAACGCCTGACTTCCCCCTGATCGGAGAGACATGGATCAATTGTTATACCTCCGGGTGGCAAAACCTCTTTCGCCAGGCACAAGCCTAGGTTTTTGTCTAATGCAAGAGCGCGTAGGTGTATTCTTCCAGGTAACTGCGCTAACGGGCCTGAGTTCCTTGGCGCCTGCCAAACCCTTCGCCGCGCCCTTCATACAAGAACGCCCGACGCCGCCACGTCCCCCCTGGGGCAGTCTACTCAACTCTACGATGCCCCCCACGCCGCCGGGCACCTGCCCTGGTGGCTCTGCCCTTGTGTTTCCCCTGGGCTCCTGAGATGAAGGACACGGCGGGGCAATGTAGGCGCTATCGTGCCAATCTGTGCTCTTCACCTGGCCCGATATTTTAATAGCTTATGGTTTCCTCCAACAAAATGCGAAGTTTGCCATAAGCCAAATTCCATAAATTGTCGTGTTTTTCCATAAAGTTTGCCAAGGCTAGGGGAATGCTCCGGTTTTCAAATAAGCCTATGTTTGACATAGCCGTCAACAGGCAGCAAAACACTCTTCCGCAGGCCAACCATGATTTTCGGAAGAGACGTTCTCCGGGAACTAAGTGAAGAACTTGTCAAAAGATACGGCTGAACATGAGGGGTTATGTATGTCACTTGGAAAGCATTCCTCCGAGTAATAAAAAAGGAACCATACACTGAAGCGTAATGAACTTATAATAACATATAGTTTTTTCGCCACTTGCAGATGCAGAGCACTGAGCAGCTTTCAGTAATGACCATGGAGCAGCTGAGTGGACATGAAATGCTTGCTCAAGGCCGTTTATGGTAGTACGTATCTCGTGTACACCAATTTTTCACAACCGAATAAGTCTCGCCGAACGAATTTTTCGACGACATTGTTCACTTCTACATAGATTGAAAAGGATGAATAAAGGGTTTCTCTTTTATTTGACAACTTTTTCGAACATTATATTTTCCCATTTTTTGATGTTTATAATAACTAGCTCTTTTTTGGCGAAAAAGAAGATTTGTTTTTACCTACCCTTTACTCACTCCATACTATATCATCACCTCTTGAGGCTACTCATGTCAGCTTCAAGCACGTAGTGTAATCACCTATCGGAAAACAAAATGTAATACTTGGAACATTATTTTTTCACCTAGACCAAATTACCCCCATTGGGAGGTGCTTTCTGTTACCTAAGTATTCTAAAAACTCTCAATGAGTTTCTGTCACAAATCATTACTTCTGGAGAAAAATGTTTTTAAAACGTAAGAAAAGATTAGACACCCTAACTCCACCTTTTTTTAACCTAACCTAATGTAGTAACTTACTTTATATTCACTAACCCTCACTCCCCTTTATATTCACTAACCTAACCTAATGTCAACTCCACCTTTATATTACTAACCTAACCTAATGTAACGTAACCCACCTTTATAATTCACTAACCTAAACCTAATGTACGAAACCCACTTTAATTCAACCTAACTCCACCTTTATTTCCTAACCTAACTCCACCTTTATCATCCCCACCCTCACCCTCCCTTTATATTCAACTAACACTAACTCACTTATATTCACTAACCTACTCCACCTTTATATTCATAACTAACTCCACTTTATTCACTAACCTACTCCACCTTATTTCCTACTAACCACTTTATATTACTAACCTAACTGCACACCTTTATATTCACTACCTAACCCCACCTATAGATTCACTAACCTAACTCCACTTAATTTCACTAACACTCACCTTATATTCACTAACGTAACTCCACCTTTAGAATTCCTAACTAACCTAATCCACGTTTTAACCTTCTAACTAAAGCCATCCTCATTATGGAAGTGCCGCCAAGGAGAAAGCAGAGGCCATGCAGTAGAGGAAGAGGTGAGTACGCAAATAATACTTATCCTTTCTCCTCCTATAATAAAAGTATTGTGAGTGTTTGCCATACCCCCCTTCCCCCAAAAACAAGTTGGGCACCTTGGGGGTATGCGGGGATATTTGGCTGGGCAAAATGGCGTTCAACCACATAGTTTTGAATAGGTTGGAAAATTCCCTAGATCTAGGGAAATTGACATGAATTTCTCTCGTCAAGAAACGTGTGGACCTCTGACGACCTCACCGACAGAATTACCTGGGGATCTTCCCGCCACCTCCCCCCACACTCCCATTAGAAGTAGGTAAACAAAACAAATTCCGCGGACTTCGAGGGCCCCATTTATTAATTAATATGATAATTTCTCTAAGTTGTATATTTATCGGGTGATTATCCTGAGTTAGGATAGATTCATCGGGGTCAGGGTCAAGAACCTCGTAGGAGTTAGTTTAATTTGCTTGTTACGGTAGTTACGAGGGGGCCTGTATCTCGGGCTAAGTGTTAGGTAAATTTCCATATCCAGGGAAATTCCCTAGATATAGTAATTTGGTCTAACAACTCAAAATACGGGTTTTGCCGCATTATTAGTCCCGGGAACTAAAACCCCGCATATCCCCACAGGGTCCCCAAGCTTGTTTGGGTCACGGGGAGAGTATGGCCAAACTCTAGAGAATTTACCAATACCCATATTCCAATGGTAATGGCCGAAGGGGCGGAAAAGGGTACACACAAGTTTCCATGAGATGAGGAGCAAACAAGCCAGGGAGGAAGGGTGCTCAGCACAGCTACGCCTGTCGTCGTCTACAGATCGGCAGTATTCTACATAGTTTCGTATACTGCCGTATCTGCCTGGTCATCACTCCCTCCCGGCTTTTGCCCTTACTTCTCTACACGTGTTTACCTGTATGTTTCCTTCGGACCTTCCCCTACTTTTGAGATATAACATTTATTCATAGAGGAGAGCAATGTTTACATCGTTCCCGCGTAAAACTTTCACGGATCTTTTTACACCGATATGGATTATTTTTAATATTGCGTTTTCATGTAAGGTTCTCAATAATTACTGGGGACTTTATACTGGATTTCAGGCTTAGGTTCATGATCTAGAGACATTTAGGGAGTTAAATGCTATGGTTTAGCGGGATTATGTCCGAACTGCTTGACCCATAGCGTATGAATTCCATACAATAGAGATCTATGGGCAACTTTGTTTGTCCGAACCTTATGGATCCCATAGCCTTATTATAAATCCGTGAGGGCCCCGGGGTCGGGGCTCGTGGACGACTAAGAATACCCCGCAAGCCCCAGAGGGAGGGAACTCTACGAGATTCCTTGACGTCCCGCCACTGCCCGTCCTGTGCTCCCTTGGGAACGCAAAATCCCCGAAGCCACAGAATTCCCAGAACCGCCGTGGGGCAACCAAGGGGCGCATCTTCTGCCCCAGAGTGGTATGGAAGTGCAACTCTACGAGACCATGACTCCCTCCATACCTGCCCGTGGCCTCCTCTTCAGGGCCCTTGGTACCACTGGGCGCTGGAGCCAGACACTAGCGGGCCTGGGCGGAGGTGAACTCTACGCTGCTATAAACGTCCTACTAGATACCTCCTTCAGGAGGCTCCCTGGGTTCCCCCCGGACCCTGGGCATACGAACACCTGCAACAGGATTTAGGCCTCTTGAGTACCACATACGTCTTCCTGAAGCGACGCAGAGATGGGGTGTATCTATTGAGACGGTGCATGAAGGGGGTGGCGATTAAAGGGGGCCCTTGGGGGCCCGTATCAAGCCGGGACCCTAGAGAGGGGCGGTTTTGGGCGCCCCCCGGCAAAGGCCGGGGCGTTACTACCTGGGAAGGGAAGCTCCCCGTATTTCCGAAGCTACGGGCCTGTCCCTGTACCTTTTCCGGGACAAGGAATAAAGGCCCAAACCCGGCACCTTTGGTAGGGTGCCGGGGGTTAAATTTCCATGCCACGACCACGACCGATTGGATAGAACCATAGCGGGTTGGGGGGGCCGCTAAAAAAGGAGCTACGTATATCAACACCCCCCGTTGAGCCCGCGCACGCAATTTCCTTCCTTCCCCCCTTCGGGAGTAGGGCGGCGCGTGGAGCTTAACAGGGAGTATTGGTTGAAACTGCATATTTACCTAAAAGAGTATGTAGAGGATAAAGGAATGTGTGATTGGTGGGCGCAAGGATGTCTGAGAAGAGTAGGTACACTCTACTCCAACTCTAAGAGATCAATCAATCAATCATTAGGGGCATACGCCGGGGAGCACGTCGCCTCGCCCACCCTACGACGCCACTCCCGGGGGTCACCACGCGCGAGTTCCCATGCAGGCTCCTTTCCCATACCAAGCAGTTCATTAGAACTGTATTAATTACAACCATGCATAAATTAGCGTTAAATAAATAAATAAAATCATCAATCGGGTAATTTTCCCGATTCAAGAGGTTATTTATTTAGTTAACGCTAATTTATACATGGTGCTAATTCATTTATCAGAAAACGAATTATATAAGTAAATAAATAACATCAATCGGGAAAATTACCCGATTGATGATTTTATTGATTTAAATTTAACGCTAATTTATACATGGTTCTAATTCATTTATCAGATAACGAAATATAGAAAATGGAAAGCTAAAAAAATTGCGCTTCTATTGTTTACCCTTCATGATAAAAGTTGGACTCGCAAAGTTTAAATGGCGAAGAGTTAAGTGCATAATAAGTTCATGCATATTTCTTCATAGTCTCGTAATGGCATTTCTTACCGTGTTTTACTGTTTTTATTTGATAATATATAGAAAAAAACATTTACGAAGATTCCCAGTAATCATATAGACTGGTAAACCAGTCTATTGATAGTCCATAGACCACTATATCTCTTTGTCGGGCGCCCCGCAGGCCCCTATGCAGCCCCGAAATTTCAAAACATTGTCGCGTGTGACAGTCCAGGTGTACAGTGGTCTATGGCGTGACCTGTGCTCTGCGGGGCATTTATTAAGGGACCTGTGCTCTGGGGGTCAGTTATTAGCGTGACCTGTGCTCTGCGGGGTTAGTTATTAATGTGACCTGTGTGTTGGGTCGTTATTAGGGTTACCGTGCTTGCGGGGAGAGTTATTGTAGTCTCTGAAAAACTGAAACACCGTGCTTCGCTTCGCCATTACGTGTCGCTTTGTTTACATTTCAGAAACTCGCTCGAGCTTGAACTTGAGTTGGGACGTCTTCCTTACGGGCTGACATTGTGATATTACTGCCCCTATACTATAGAAGACTGATGTCATGTATGAGAAACAGTACACCATGGAAATAATATACATGAGAGATAAGGCGTTTTTTTGGTGGGGGCCCAAATTTTTGTGTATAATTAATTAAAACTCCAAGCTCCGCCCCAGGATAGTACATAGAGGATAAGAGATAAGACGCCGTCCTCCAAACTTTAACACACACCCCCCCTACCCCTCTATATACTATCCTTGGCTACGCCCGCTGCTGGCCATAAACAAAATACGATTGTAGAGCTGCCAAAGCACTTTCTAGATGTTCCCGGGGAAAGTAAAAGTGTGTACACTTCATGCCCTCTTACCGAGGTCAAGGAATAGCGTTAAGGTTGACTTTATTGAAGTTTTCCCCCAAGGGTTTCCTCGCAGCCCTAAAACAAAAACAATACAAAAGACATTATTGAAGGGCACAGCAAAGGGGTAGGCGTGATTATCTGTATTACACATCAATATTTAATTGGTTTGAGCTCTTAGAATAGCCTAGCATCGTTTTCTAACTAATCTTTAATAACTTAATTTAACTTTCTAACTAACACCACCACCACCACCACACAAATACACGTGTACACGCATCGATACATTGAAGTAGTAGTAGTAGTAGGGGAGGCGGTAGCGGAGTGGTTAGCGTCTCCGACTGGCGTTCTCGGTGACCCAAGTTCGACCCCCGAAGAAAACCAAAAACCTTCTGCACCGTGGAGTGGCCTAAGAACACACACATGCCCGCCATCAACTTACCTGCGATTGCGAGTGCCTGGGAGGACACAGGGGGGCGGCATGAGCCTCTAATCACAGGCGTCACTATAACAATCCTGCCTGCGCCACCACGGGCGAGGACCAACCATCACAGCCACTGATCTATATAACATGGATCGCGGAAGCCTGGCTCAGCACTGGTTCCAACTGTCCGCCATCTTGTCGTAACCAAAACAAAGCCTTGTTTCTGTGGCTCGCATTGCTGTCTATCTGGTGTTATCGCCTCGTCATGCCAAGTTGTGCTTGCTGTCTGGCTGTGTTATCACCTCGTCATGCCAAGCTGTGCTGCTATGTCCTGTACAAACAGACCAGGACCTGGAAGTGGCAAATCTTTCCACCTG
>JACEEZ010020002.1:15099-22599 GCA_016584305.1 Chionoecetes opilio | reverse complement strand
ATAGTAGTAGTAGTGTAGTAGTAGTTTGTGGTAGTAGTAGAGTAGTAGTAGTAGTAGTAGTAGAGTAGTAGTAGTAGTAGTAGTAGAGTAGTAGTAGTAGTAGTAGTAGTGTGGGTAGAAAATAAATTGTTAAATAATGAGAAAAAGAACGCAAACAAACTTGGGGGTTTATCAAACAATTTTTTTTAACAATTTTTACTTAATGTGCAAAAATGGGTGCCTTTATAGATACAAAAAAAGACATGGAAACCAATTTTAGACCTATCAAAATCTCAATAAGTCCTCCACCACTTTACTATCAGGCCAAAGACCAGCTACAAGTCTCAAAACATATTCTTCAAGCAATTATTTTAAAACACACGCAACGCACCACACACACACACACACCAACACGCACACACACCGCAACACTCCCGCACACAACCCACACCCCACACACACCCCACACACACACACACACACCACACACACACACACATACACACACACACACACACACCACACCCACACACACACACCACACACACACACACAAAACACACACACACCCCCACCCCCACCACACCACACCCACACCCACACACCCACACCCCACACACACACCCACACCACACCACAAAACACACACACACCCACCAACACACACACACCCCACCACCCAAACCACCCACCACCCCCAACACACCCCCAAAAACACACACACACACACACACACCCCCACACACAACACACAAAAAACAACAGACAGACAGACAGGA
The DNA here is from genome assembly GCA_016584305.1 of Chionoecetes opilio. Lineage (NCBI taxonomy): Eukaryota > Metazoa > Arthropoda > Malacostraca > Decapoda > Majidae > Chionoecetes > Chionoecetes opilio. Next base: position 21,841 of record JACEEZ010020002.1, on the reverse strand, counting down.
CGAGACAGACAGACAGACAGAGCGAGACAAAACAGACAGACAGACAGACCGGCGAGAGAATCAGAGAAAACAGGGCAGAGCCCCTCGGTGCCATGGAACGGGGTTTGGGGGCGGCCATCGCTGTGACGTGACCGCTCGCCTAACACAACACTTGAGTGAAAGGGTTTGCAATGGATAAATTCCCCAAAAACCCCTTTCAACGCCCCCTGAAAGGGCCGAAACGACTCCCCAAATACCCAGAACCCCTTTAGGCCCTCGATTACAATAGCCTATATAATGGTATCTCTAACCCCCTATCTATAACCCCAGAAAAAGCCACTTTCATCTCCAATGTAACCTGGTTTTAATAAACCTGTTGTTGACAGTTGTGTCCTCCGCTCAGATATCTGCGGGGGAGGCACCTAGTGAGTGTATACTTACTGTTTCCTCTCGTCACTGTGAAATAACGCTATGCACGTGACTCTACACGCACTCTATAATGAATGAAGTGTCTAATCTAGCTTTGTCTAGGCTTCAGACCGTGCCAGCATGGTATGGGAGCCTGAAATAAGGGTGAAGGTAAGGGTGTTTTTTTGCCCTGATGTTCAATTTTCGTTCCCGTGAAGTTGGTTTCAGGTGTTTTCCGGCTTGTTTGAGGTGTGAGGCGGTGGTGATAGGATGTGTCACGTGAAATAACCCTTCCATGCCTTTTTGAAAGCCTGTAGCGGCAAAATGAAGGACTATTTTTGAATTTTGAACATGGTCGCCCAGGCCCTATGTGCAATTTTTTGTGTCCTTTGGTTTTCCCGCGCTTAACTCACCCCCCCCCCCCCCCCCCCCCCCCCCCCCCCCCCCAAAACTTGTACCTATCTCCTCTTGTTCTTGGCAGTGGGACCAGATGTACATGGCAGTGGGACGAGATGATGATGATGAGAGAGGTGAGACGAGAAGCCAGCCCTGTTGCTGCTGCTGCTGCTGCTGCTGCTAGTTAGTTTAGTGGTGCTATTACCGGCTAACCGGGTTTACACCGGGTGCTGCTGCTACACTCCCTGTACAAAAGTCTGCGCTCACGCCTGTTCGCTTTTCACAAACTCTAGACTTTTAATTAATTCATTTAATGTCAATTTCATTAAAAATAAATGTATTAAATAAAAATAATGTATTTTTTTCTAAGGGAAAAGAATTTTTCTCCTCCTCCCTCCTCCTCCTCCTCCTCCTCCTCCTCCTCCTCCTATTCCTCCTCCTCCCTCCTCTCCTCCTCCTCCTCCTCCTCCTCCTCCTCCTCCTCCTCCGCCAGTCAGCAGAGCAGTCTTAAAGGTGCTTAAAAACTCTGCGCTGACGCCTGTTCGCTTTTCACAAACTCTAGACTTTTTTTTTTTTTACAATAGGAGTGTAGACAGCAGCCAAATTGAACCTATAATCTAACCTTTATAATAACATTCCAAACCGTATCTAACTATAAGCCTTAAAAAAAACTACCTAAAAAATTATTAAGGGGCAAATGAGGGGAAAAATTGGGGGAATGGGAGGAGAAGGGGAAATATAAGGGGAAAATTTGGGGAAAATGAAGGAAAAAATGAGGGGAAAAGAGGGGAAATAGTGTTTAAAGGGGGAAATGAGGGGAAAGTAATGGGAAAATGAGGGGAAATGAGAGGATTTAAAGGGGGAAAAGAGGGGAGGGTGAGAGGAAAATTAGGGAAAATGATTTGAAAATGAGGGGTGAAAAGTAAGGGGAAAAATTTGGGGGAAGTGGGGGAAAATAAAAGGGGGGGAAATAAGGGTTTTTAAAGGGGGAAAAAAAAGGGAATGAGGGGAAATAGGGGAAAAAAGAGGGGAAAACTAGGGCGAAAAATGGGGCAAAAAGGGTAAAATGAGGGGAAAGTGAGGGGGGAAATTGGGATTTTAAGGCAATTTTTTTTTTTTTGGGGAAAAGACAGGAAAGTGAAGGAAAACGAGTGGTTTCAGGAAAAAGAGGGGAAATGAGCGGTTTTAAAAGGGGAACGAGGAGAAATTAAAGTTTTATGGGGTAAAAAGGGAAATAAAAGGTTTTTAGGGGAAAATTGGGTTAATATGGGGGGGAATATGAACTGAAGGGAAAATATGGAGAAATTAGGGTAAAATGGGGGGAAATGGTAAAGTGAAGGAAAATTTGGGATTTTGGCAAATTTTTTTTTTGGGGAAAAGAGGGGAAATGACAGGAAAGTGAGGGGGAAAGAGGGTTTAAGGAAAGTGAGGGGAAATTGCTGTTTTTAAAGGGGGGAAAGAGGGGAAAATTTAGTTTTAAGGGGGGAAAAGATGGGTTTTAAGGGGGGAAAAAAGGGGGGAAAATTAAGGGGGAAATATGGGGAAAAGAAAGGGGAACTGGGGGGGAAATATGGGAAAAAGGTAAAATGGGGGGAAATTTGGGGTAAATGTGGGGAAAATAGGGGAAAAAACTGATTTTTAAAGGGAATTTTTTGGTTTTTTGGGGAAATAAGGGAAAGACAGTAAATGAGGGGAAAAAGGTGGTTTAAGGGAAAGTAAAGGGGAAATGATTGGGGTTTTTTTGGGGAAAATGAAAGGGAACAGGGGAAATTAGAGTTTTAAGGGGGAATATGAGGGGAAATTTTGGGTTTTAAAAAGGGGAAAATGAGGGGAAATTAGGGGAAAGTGGGGGGGGGGAAAATAGGGGTTTTAAGGCTTTTTTTTTTGTTTTTGGGGAATGAGGGGGGAAAAGACGAAAGTGAGGGGAAAAGGGTGTTTAGGGGAAAGTGAGGGAAATGATTGGTTTTTAAGGGGGGAAAGAGGGGAAATTAGGGGGAACTGAGGGAAAGTGAGGGAAAATAGGGATTTTGGCAATTTTTTTTTTTTTGGGAGAAATGAGGGGAAAAATTTTAGGAAAGTGGGGGGAAAAAGGGGGGTGTAAGAAAAATGAGGGGAAATGAGCGGTTTTTTAAAGGGGGAAAAAGGGGGGGAAACGAGTGAAAAAAAGTTTAAGGGGAAAATGAGGGGAATTATGGGTTTTTTTAAGGGTAATATAGGGGAAAGGGGGAAATGGGGGGCGGATTTTAAGGAATTTTTTTTTGGGAAATGAGGGGAAAAAAGACAGAAAAAGTGGGGGGGAAAGGGTGGTTTAGGGAAAGTGGGGGAAATTAACGGTTTTAAGGGAAAAAGAGGGGAAAAATTTTTAATTTTTAAAGGGGGAAAAGAGGGGAAATTATGATTTTAAAGGGGTAAAAAAGAGGGGAAAAATTGGGGGGAAAGGAGGGGGGAATGAGGGGAAAATAGGGTTTTGAGGCATTTTTTTTTTTTTTTTTTGGAGAAAAGAGGGGAAAATGACAGAAAAGTGAGGGGAAAGGGGTTTAGGGGAAAGTAGGGGAAATGACCGGTTTTTAAAAAAGGGGGGAAAAGAGGGGAAATTTGAGTTTTAAGGGGAAAAAGAGGGGAAAATTAGAGTTTTTTTGGGGAAAAAAGAGGGGAAATTATGAGTTTTAAGGGGTAAAAAGAGGGGAAATTAAGGGGAAAGGAGGGAAAGTGGGGGGAAAAAAGGGGTTTTAAGGCTTTTTTTTTTTTTTGGGGAAATGAAGGGGAAAATGACCCGAAAATGAAGGGAAAAGGGGGGTTTAAGGAAAATGAGGGGAAAGACGGTTTTTAAAAGGAAATAGGGGAAAAGAGGGAAAATTTGAGTTTTTTTAAAGGGGGGAAAATTTTGGGTTTTAAGGGGTAAAAAGAGGTTAAACCCAGGTAGTTGGTTTAAATAAAAGTTTGGTTTAAACCCAATTTTTAAAAACCTAACTAGTTAGGGTTTAAATAGCTGTTAACCAAAATGTTAGGTTAAAACCCAACAGTTAGTTAACCAACTAGTTTTTTTAACTAGCTGTTTACCTAACTCTTAGTTAACCTAACTAGTTAGGTTAACTACTAGTTAACCTAAAAGTTAGTTAACCTAACAGTTAGTTAACCAACTATTAGGTTAACTAGCTATTAGGTTAAATAAATATTGGTTAAAATAACCTGTTAGGTTAACCAACTAGTTAGGTTAACCTAACACTTAGTTTAACCTAACTAGTTAGGTTAACTACTGTTTTCCTAACTATTAGGTTTTAAACCTAACTAGTTAGTTAACCTAACTAGTTTAGGTTAACTACTAGTTCCCTAACTAGTTTTTTTTTAAATAAATAGTTGGTTAACTAGTTAGTTGGTTAACTAGTTAGGTTAACCTAATTAGTTAGGTTAACTTTAGGTTAAAAAACAGTTGGTTAACCTAACTAGTTTGGGAAAATGGTTTAACCTAACATTAGGGTTAAATAAAAAGTTGGTTAACCTAACTACCTAGTTAACCTAACTAGTTAGGTTAACTAGCTAGTTAGTTAACCTAACTAGTTAGGTTAACTAGCTAGTTCACCTAACTAGTTAGGTTAACCTAACTAGTTAGTTAACCTAACTAGTTAACCTAACTAGTTAGGTTAACCTAACTAGTTAACCTAACTAACTAGTTAACCTAAATTATTAACCCCAAAAAGTTAGTTAAAACCCAACTAGTTAGGGTTAATAGTAGTTCGTTAACCCAATAGTTAAACCCAAATAGTAAGGGTTAACCTAATAGTTAGAACCCAACTATTAACCCAACTACTGTAAACCTAACTAGTTAGGTTAACCTAGTTAACCAAAATAGTTAGGGTTAACGTAAACTAGCTGTTAACCTAACTAGTTTTGTTTAAACCCAACTAGTTAGTTACCTAACTATTAGAAAACCAATATTAGGTTAACTAGCTAGTTAACCCTAATATTAACCTACTAATAGTTAACCTACTAGTTTTTTAAAAACCTAAATAGTTAGTTTAAACCCAACTATTTTAAAAATTAAACCTAAACTATTAGGTTTAACTCTAGTTAACCTAAAACTAGGGAACCTAACTATTGGTTTTAACTAATAGTTAGGTTTAAACCAATAGTTAACCTAACTATTAAACCTAACTAGTTGGTTAAAACCCAACTAGTTAAACCTAATGTTAGGTTAAACCCAATGTTAACCTAAAATAATTTGTTAAACCCAACTAAGTTAGGGTTTAACTAACATTTACCTAACTAGTTAGGGTTTAAACCCAAATATTTTAACCTAATAGTTTTAACCTAAATGTTTTAAAAACCCAAAACTAGTTAGGTTAACCTAAAATAGTTAGTTAACCAATATTTTAATTTAAAACCCAATTTAGTTTAACCCAACATAGTTTAAACCCAAAAATTTTTTTTTACCCAACATTTTAACCAATGTTGGGTTTAAACTAGTTAGTTAACCTAATAGTTCCAAAAACAGTTAGGGTTTTAAAATAAAATAGTTATAACTTTTGTTAGGTTTAACTAATAGTTTAATAACTATTAACATTAACTAGTGGTTAACTAACTATTAGGGTTTCCTAAAATTAGGGGTTTGTTAACCTAAATTTAGGTTAACCTAACTAGTTAGTTTAACCCAACTAGTTAGGTTAACCTAACCCCGTTAGGTTAAAATAGTTAGGTTTAAGGGGAATAAGGTTAAATTTTTAAAGGTTAAAAGGGTTTAAAAATTTTTTTAAAATATTTAATAAAAAATTATTTAAAAAATAATTTGAAAAATAATTTAAAACATTATTTAAAAAAATAATAAAAATTAAAATTAAATTTGGTTAATAAAAAATAATAAAAAAATTTAATTTTAAAAAAAAAGTTAATAAATTTTTTAATAAAAATTATAAAAAAATAGTAACAAAATATTTTAAAAATTTAAAAAATTTACCCAAAAAAAAATATAAACCCAATAAAAGAATAATTTTAAAAAAAGTTATTTAAAAAAAAAAAAAAAAAAAAAAAAAAAAAATTTTTTAATAAAAAATATTTTTAAAAAATTTAATAAAAAATAATTAAAACATTTAATAAATTTAAAAAAAAAAAATTTAACCAATAATTTTTAAAAAAAAAAAAAAAAAAAAAAAAATTTAATAAAAAATTATAAACATTATTAAAAAAAAATAAAAATAAAAAAATAATTATAAAAAATAATAAAAAATGCTAAAAAAATTATAAGAAAAAAAAATAATAATAATAAAATAAAAAATAAAATAATAATAATAATAATGAATTATAATAAAAATAATAAAAAAATAATAAAAAAATTTAAAAAAATAATAAAAATATAAAAATATAATTAAAAATTAATATAAATAATAACAAATAATAAATAATAATAAAAAAATAAAATAAATAATAAAAATAATAAAAAATAATAAAAAAATAATAAAAAATAATAAAATATTATAAAAAATAATAAAATATAATAAAAAATAATAAAAATAATAAAAAATAAAAAAATTATAATAAAAAATATTAAAAAATACTAAATAATACTAAAAAATAATAATTAATATAAAAATAATAAAAAATTATAAAAAATGATAATAAATAATAAAAAATAATAAAATAAAAATAAAAATAATTAAAAATAATAGAAAGTATTAAAAAATGATAAAAAATGATAAAAAATAATAAAATTTATAAAAAATAATAAAAAATAATAAAAAATAATAAAAAATTATAAAAAAAAATATAAAAATTATAAAAAATTATATAAAATTATAAAAATTATAAAAAATATAAAAAATTATACAAAATTATAAAAAAAAATTACAAAATAACAAAAAATAATAAAAAATATTAAAAATAATAAAAAATGATAAAAAATATAAAAAATTCTAAAAAAATAATAAACAATAAATAAAAAGAAATAATTAAAAAAAAAAAAATAATA
>JACEEZ010020002.1:7599-10099 GCA_016584305.1 Chionoecetes opilio | reverse complement strand
GACAAATGGGTAAAATGGGGGAAAGTGAGGGGAAATTAGGGATTTTAAGGCATTTTTTGTTTTGGGGGGAAAGACAGGAAAAAGAAGAAACGATGGTTTCGGAAAGAAGGGGAAATGAGCGGTTTTAAGGGGAAAAGAGGAGAAAATTAGAGTTTTTTGGGGGAAAAAAGGGGAAATAAAGGTTTTTAGGGGAAAATTAGGGTTAATAGGAGGGAATATGAATCTGAAGGGGAAAAATGGAAAATTTTGGGTAAAAATGAGGGGGAAAAAGTTAAAGTGAAGGAAAAATTTTTGGGTTTTAAGGCAAATTTTTTTTGTTTGGGGAAAGAGGGCAAAAAACAGGGAAAAATGAGGGGAATGAGTGGTTTTGGAAAAGTGAGGGGAAATTAGCTGTTTTAAGGGAAACGAGGGGAAAATTTAGTTTTAAGGGGGAAAAAGATTGGGGGTTTTAAGGGGGAAAAGAGGGGGAAAAATTTGGGGGAAATATGGGGAAAATTTAAAGGGTAATCTGGGGGTAAAATATGGAGAAAATTTGGGTAAAATGAGGGAAATTGGGGTAATGTGGGGAAAAATGAGGGGAAACTACTGATTTTAAGGAATTTTTTTTTTTTTGGAGAAAAAGGGGAAAATGAAATAAATGAGGGGAAATAGGTGGTTTTAAGGAAAAGTAAGGGGAAAAGAGTGGTTTTTAAAAGGGGAAAAAAAAGGGGGAAAAGAGGGGAAATTAAATTTTAAGGGGGAATATGAGGGAAATTATGGGTTTTTTAAAGGGTAAAATGAGGGGAAAAATTTGGGGAAAGTGGGGGAAACAGGGATTTTTAAAGGGTTTTTTTTTTTTTGGAGAAAAGAGGGGAAAATGACAGAAAAATGAGGGGGAAAGGGTGGGGTTTTGGGGAAAATGGGGGAAATGATTGGTTTTAAGGGGGAAAATGAGGGGAAAATTTGGGTAACCCGAGGGAAAGTGAGGGGGAAAATAGGGGTTTTAAGGCAATTTTTTTTGTTTGGGAGAAATGAGGGGAAATTTAGGAAAGTGAGGGGAAATGGGGGGTGTAAGAAAAATAGGGGAAATGACGGTTTTTAAGGAAAAGGAGGGGAAACGGGTGAAAATAGAGTTTAGAAAGGGGGAAAATGGGGGGGAAAAAAAAATGGGTTTTTTTAAGGGTAATATGAGGGGGGAAAAAGGGGAAAGTAGGGGGGAAATGGGATTTTAAAAGGGAATTTTTTTTGGGGAAATGGGGGAAAAGACAGAAAAGTAGGGGAAATGGGGGGTTTAGGGAAAGTGAGGGGAAATTGCGGGTTTTAAAGGGGAAAAGAGGGAAATTAGAGTTTTAAAAAGGGGGAAAAGAGGGGAAAATTTTGATTTTTTAAAAAGGGGGAAAAAAAAGGGGAAAATTTGGGGGAAAGGAGGGGAAAATGAGGGGAAACTAGGGATTTTGGGGCATTTTTTTTTTTTTGGGAAATGAGGGGAAAAACAGAAAAAATGAGGGGAAAATGGGTGGTTTAGGAAAGTGAGGGGAAATGACCGGTTTTAAGGGGAAACGAGGGGAAATTGAGATTTTAAGGGGAAAAGGGGGGAAAATTAGAGTTTTAAGGGGAAAAACCGAGGGGGAAATTATGAGTTTTAAGGGGGAAAATGAGGGGAAATTAAAAGGTAAAGGAGGGGAAATGAGGGGAAAAATAGGGATTTTAAGGGATTTTTTTTTGTTTTGGAAATGAGGGGAAAAAAGACAGAAAAGTGAAAAGGGGAAAGGGTGGGTTTAAGGAAATGAGGGGAAATGAGCGTTTTAAGGGAAATGAGGGGAAACGAGGGGGGAAAATTTGAGTTTTTAAGGGGGAAATTTTGGGTTTTAAAGGGAAAAGGGTTAAACCCAAGTTAGGTAACTAACTAGTTAGGTTAACCTAATTTTGTTTTAGGGTTTTAGAAACCTAACATTGGTTAATAACTAGTTTGTTAAACCCAACTATTTGGTTTAGTTAAAACCCAACTATTTTTTGTTTCCCAACAGTTTTGGTTAACTGCTAGTTAAATCTAAGAACCCAACTATTGAACCTCAAAAACTAGTTTGGTTAAAAAAAAAAAAAAAAAAAAAAAAAAAAAAAAAAAAAAAAAAAAAAAAAAAAAAAAAAAAAAAAAAAAAAAAAAAAAAAAAAAAAAAAAAAAAAAAAAAAAAAAAAAAAAAAAAAAAAAAAAAAAAAAAAAAAAAAAAAAAAAAAAAAAAAAAAAAAAAAAAAAAAAAAAAAAAAAAAAAAAAAAAAAAAAAAAAAAAAAAAAAAAAAAAAAAAAAAAAAAAAAAAAAAAAAAAAAAAAAAAAACTTTTTTCATAGTTTTTAAAAAAAACCTAGGGAAAAAAGTTTTTAAAATTTTTAAAAAAAAAAACCCCCTTTTTTTTGAAAAAATTTTGGTTTTTAGTTTAAAAAAAACCTTTTTTAAAAATTTGAAAAAATTTAAAATTTAAAACTAGGGCCTAAAGTTTTTAGGTTTCCCCAAAAATACAAAAAA
>JACEEZ010020001.1:10000-12462 GCA_016584305.1 Chionoecetes opilio | reverse complement strand
GCTCAAATCTTCTTTATCGTCGTACGGTTGAAGGCGCTACTGCGACCTTCTAGCTTTCCTAACTGAATCTTGGTCATCCTCCTTTAGGGTTTCGGTGAAACTTTTGCTGTTGCCCTTGACATATCAAAAGCTTTTGATAGAGTCTGGCACAATCTTTAATTCCAAACTACCCTCATTCGGTTTCTATCCTTCTCTCTGTACCTTCATTTTAAGTTTCCTTTCAAACCGTTTCTATTGCAGCTACTGTAGACGGACATTGTTCTTCTCCTAAATCTATAAATAGTGGTGTTCCCCAGGGTTCTGTCCTATCACCCACTCTCTTTCTATTATTCATTAATGATCTTCTAAGTCTAACTCAAAGCCCTATCCACTCCTACGCTGATGATTCTACCCTGCATTTTCAACGTCGTTTATTAGACGTCCAACTCAACAGGAACTAAGTGATTCACGGAGAGATGCCACCTAGCGCCTACTTCTGATCTTTCTATTATTTCTGATTGGGGCAAAGCAAACCTTGTTTTGTTCAATGCCTCAAAAACCCAATTTCTTCACCTATCTACTCGACAAACCTACCAGATAACTATCCCCTCTTCTTCAATGACACTCAACTGTCTCCTTCTTCTACAATGAACATTCTAGGACTATCCTTTACTAAAAATCTGAACTGGAAATCTCACATCTCATATCTTGCTAAAACAGCTTGTAAGAAGTTAGGTGTGCTGTGGCGTCTGCGTCCTTTTTTTCTCCCTCCCAATTGTTTTGCTCTCTACAGGGGCCTTATCCGCCCATGTATGGAGTATGTCTCACATGTTTGGGGAGGATCCACTCATACAGCTCTCCTAAGCAGGGTTGAGTCAAAAGCTTTTCGTCTCATCAACTCCTCTCCTCTGACTGACTGTCTTCAATCTTAAATCACCGCCGCAATTTTGCTTCTCTTGCTCTCTTCTACCGTTATTTTCATGCTCACTGCTCTTCTGAACTTGCTAACTGCATGCCTCCCCACTCCCGCGCCTCGCTGCACAAGACTTTCTACTCATTCCTATCCCTATTCTGTCCATCTTCCTAATGCAAGAGTTAATCAGTACTTTACTCTTTCATCCCTTTCACTGGGTAAACTCTGGAACTATCTCCTGTTTCTATTTTTCCACTTTCTATGACTTAAAATCTTTCAAAGAAGAGTAACAAGACACCTCCCGAACTAAATTGGCTTACCCCCTTTGTTTTATTGTATTCTCATACTGTCTTCGTTATAGGGACTGCAACTATAAGCGGGCTTTGTGTTAACCATTTTTGTTGTCCCTTGGCCAGTTCCCTCTGATGTAAAAAAAATAAAAATATATATACAGATATATAGATATATAAAATTATATAGATATATACATAGATATATACATAGATATATATACCATATATATATATATATATATATATATATATATAATATCTATATATATATTATATATATAGATATATATTATATTAGTATACCAATATATAGATATATAGTAATATATACATATATAGTAGACATAATATACATATACATAGATACATATAATATATATATATATACATATATGATATCATATATATATAGTATCTATATATATATGATATATATATATTATATCTATATATCTATTTATATATATATATATATAGATATATATATAATTATATATATATATACTATATGAATATATCTATACGTATATTATCTATATAATATTATACTAATATATATATATATATAATATATATATATTATATATATATATACGTATATTAGTTACATATATACATATAGACAGTACTATATGCATATATAGGAGGTGAAGTGGAGTTATTCAGGGAGGCACTGCTACTCTATATACTGCACTCGCTCGATGGTCGCGGTACAAGGTTGGCCACACTATGAACCGCTCTTTAAGGTCTGTCACAATGACATCCGTAAGAGGCTTTCTGGGGCTGCCCAGGTGGTGCAGCTCGTCCCTGGCTTTCGCTAGGAACGGGGTGAACAATCTGGATGTAAATCCGTGGACACTCCGTGTTTAGTTTTAAAGAGTAGGGTGAGCTCTTACGACTCCCCATCACCTCTGTCGGGCAGGAGCTCGGCCTATGATGTGGACCTATACAACAGGCGGTGGCCTTGGGGTCTTGCTGTTTGTGCACGAATGTGGGGGTTAGCAAGGTGTCCATGTATGCTTTTTCTATGTACTTTGATACTATGTCCCCTAATGTGCCTGTAGTTTGTTCTGGTTTTTTGTTTTCGCTCTAGTTACTTAAAGTTTACTCCTTGGGCGTTGTTCTGTTGCGTTGTTTTTTTCTGTATTGACTCGGGCGAGAATAAAACTTATTATTATATAATATAGATATATATTTATAGTATACTAGATATATATATATATATAGATATATATATATAGATGTATAGAGAGAGATAGTATGTGAGATATAGAGAT
>JACEEZ010020001.1:0-7500 GCA_016584305.1 Chionoecetes opilio | reverse complement strand
GGGGCGGCGGTTCCTCGGATCCTTTTTCCCGCTGCCATCGCTTCCGCCAGCGCCTTCTCCGGCGGTTGGCAAGCGGTAGTCGAGGAGAAGGCCTGGCGACAGTGCTCGATAGGTACCAGAAGTGCCGGGAGCAAGGTCATGCACGCCTTGCCGATCTCAGCGTCGTGGAAGTCGCGGAGGTCGGCGGCCCAGTTCAACATCGCCGGCGCGAAAGGCGGCCACGGGCGCTCGAAACCGCGGGTCACGTAGGACCTCGCGACGAAGAAGGTGAACGGTGATGAATTACGGCGGGAGGCTGGACAGCTTCGCGCGGCGACGCAGAGCCCACCAGTTGGGGGGCGGCGAACAGAGTAATCTTAGCCGCGTTAGATGGCACGCGCCATCAGCGCGCGCGGTGCATGGCGCCCGGTCGCAGGAACTTCACCTTCGGGACGTCGCCCTCGACACCAGCCAGTACGATGAGAGTGCCAGCATCCCTTGTAGGTCGTCTGGCGGGTGGCTGGTGTGAACAGCGCCGGGCCCACTCCTGCAGTAGTGTGGTCCGCTTGTTCAGTGAGGGGGTGGGCGGAAGCGCGATCGGGCGTGGCGGCTTCCGGCTGGCTCTGGTCGATGAAAGCCACCGTTCCTTGAATCGGTTGACAGACGCCGATGTCAGGGACCCAACGAACGGCCCCATGCAGATAGAGAAAACCTCTCCAGCACAGATCGTGTACATGGTGCCGGCAGGCGAGGCTTAGCGAGACGCCGAACCAACGTTCTGCCTCTCAGCAGGGTGCAGGCACCGGCGAGGGCTCTAGTGTTGGCGGCGGTCGTATCGAACGAAATAGCCACCACACGCTCTGCGAGCCCCCAGTCGCGTCGAGCGCTTCAGCCACGGCGCTCGCCATCGCCTCTCCAGTACCACTTGCCAGCTTGGGAACGCGATGAGCTTTGACGCCGTCGCCGGGACGAGGATAGCCAGCGATCCACCCGCGTACCGTCGCAATCCGGCAGGATCTTCCCGTCCAGTGAAACGGTAAGAGGCGTGTCAGGGAGAAGTTTACGAAGTTGGTCTTGGACTTCCGGGCCAGCTGGGACCGGTAGCGGCGGCGAGCCTGCCGGGATGCTCTCGGCATTAGTATCAGCTCCTTGAGGATTGTGGCCGAGGCTACTGGCGGTCGCCGCGACGATGCGGAGCGCTTGCGGTCGCTCACGCCGGTCCGGTCGAGGGCGCTCGCTAAACTCCTGGGAGAGCAACGACCTGTGACCCCGCGATCTCGCTCGGAGGGCTTGAACCGTTCGGCTCAGCGGTTAGCAGACGCCCCCACCGCGTTGCCGGACTGGACTCAACCGAGGAGGAGGAGGACCGAGCACCGCGCGTTCGTCCCGCTGCGACGTCGAGGCCTCTCGATTTCGCACTTCTCTACCGCCAATCATCTCCCGGCGCTGAACCGGGCGCTCTCCAGCACCCTGTCAGCCCGGCATGACCCTCGGCGACCTTCTCGCGTTGCCCCGCTAGTGAACTTCGCCCCCCGATCATCCGGATCGTCATCAGCGGTCATTCGCGTCGGCGTGGGCGACGTCGAAGAGGTCGCAGAGGGCCTCTTGAAACTCTTTCCTTCGTCTTGTTGTCGCTCTTCCCTTGCTCTTCACGAGCGCCTTCCAGTCCTTGAACAAGACCTCACCTTGCGAAACGGCGCTTTTTGCCGTCATCCGTTGGGATCCTCACGGTCTCCCAGAAACCTAGCACCTCTGGGACAGGGCCGCGGCGCTGGTGGCGACGGTTTTCTTTTACACGTTGTGGACAGTAGAAGCCGCTTGAGCACGTCGTCACGAGAGAGAGGGGAGTTTAGGATCCGGGATGGGTCATCTCTAGGCTGGACTAAGCCCAAATGTTCCAAGATCTAAATACAGTGGAAAACATGTTATTTTATATTATATCCCGCTCGACCTGGGGGCGCCGGGGGGCTCAAGATGTGGGCATTTAAATGCGTGATTTAAATGGATTGCGTCGTACGCGCTAAAGGCAGTGGCGCCTGACGCGCCACCCCGGGCAAATACAGGAGTGTTTCCACATTTTCGTCATTTTTTATTTTCGATCCCGAGATATGGGATTACCCCCGTAAACTAGATGCGAAAAACACGTACACACACGCCCTACACTGGAGGAAGAACGTCTTCAATCCTGAATGGATGGACTATACGGCAGCCTCCTCCTCTTTCTTCCTATCCTGCTTGCTATCCCTGCCTCTGTGTTCTTCTCCAAACTGTACCTGCTTTCTCCTCCTCAGCTACTCAGGTTGTCATCATCGCCATGCTATTGAAGCAATTACCCACCACACTGCCGGATTGGATAGGTCGTTAGCTGAAAATAAAACTATGAATGTCTTTTTCCTCGGGCAAATTTCATATCCAAGCCTAGGATTTACAGCGGTGTTATGGTGAGTCGTGATTTATTCATACCAATCACGGAAAATGTGACAGGCGAGCTCTGCCAGGTGGGCCAAAATAGTTAGAATGATGTGTTTACTGCAAGGTAAACGAACTTACCTGTCCCCCACGGTCCCTTTTGCTTTACGGTCGATCAATCAATCAATCATGGGGCATACGCCGGGGGGCGCGTCGCCTGTCCCACCTACGACGCCACTCCCGGGGGTCACCACCGCGCGATTTCCCATTGCAGGCTCCTTTCCCATACCAAGCAGCTCTCGACAAGAAACATCAACTTGCCCCAGCCACGAGCATTGTGGGCAAGGGTACGCCGTATTAAGAAAAAGAATTTTTCTCAATTTTGGCATACCAATTTCCTATGTAAAATAGAATTAATAAGACGATTATCTCTATCCATTTTTGCATTGAGCAATTCTTACTATGCAAAATCGCACTTTTATATTGCACCCTTATCGACTATGCTTAAAGGAAGTACGCATTGTCTGGTAGTCTGTGTATTGCATCATGCACCAATGTGAGTTCCAATGACTAGCGTGGTAAGCTCTTTCTGATCAGTGGTCATCAGGCATACATCACAGTGTACAGCCTCTCGTTGGCTAGAACGTGTCCATCATGTCCTTCTTAGACTGAAGCAGGGCGATGGTATCCCGGTGGTGGGCCCGAGCCCGGATTGAACCCGTCTCTGGCCTGCTGCCCCACCACTGCTGCCAGCCCTTCTGTTCCCTGCTTCACGACTTCTTTCGGTGCTATGAGTGGGATAGAGAACTCCGGAACCTGGTACGGCTTTGACCCAGGAACGCCTGGATCTGACCCCGGACACGTTGAAACAGGTGAATGCGGCTCGTGCAACCTGACCAGGCTGCCAGCTGATCAGTGTTGAAAGCTGGGGCTGAAAAGTTCAGCTTGGGGGTGTGCGAGGTCTTACCCTGGTGTCCCCATACTTCTCGACAGCCCTCAGCTTCAAAAATATGGGCACGGCGAACCTGCGGTCGTACTCACTCTGATCGCCATCAGCGAGTAGGAGGGACACATTCTGAGTGTGCGAACCATGCTCCTGCCCGCACGTAGAAGGTCACAGCTTTGGACCTTTCTTGGCTGAAGCTCATCACTCTGAGCTGCGTGAGGATGTGCTTGGGGTCGTCCTCTAGTCTGTGGTCAACCTTGATGTCGTAGTTAGAGTTTGAAGTACACCTGAAGCAGTACTCTGACTAGGATTCAGGGTGTTCAGTTCTTTGCCAGTCATCCATGCATCGGTCCACATGTACACGAGCGACTGAGGCTGTGGTGAGCATCTCGGAGTGGGAACCTTGACACACTTGATCTTCCTTGCAGCTCGGACGGGAGATACGCCCGACTTTCACAGCCTTGGACCAGCTGGTAGGAGGACCTGTCTGGTCAGTGGGACATGTTGACCAGAATATACTCCGGGATCTCTGCGAGACTCTTCACCGCCTGGGCACTCCCTGAACTCTGTGTTGTACTGCCTCCTCACGCTGGGACAACAGACTGCACACTGGACCCGTGAAGCCAGTTGTAGATTGAGGTAGGCCCGTCGATGCTGGCGATAAGTGGGCGCAGGGGGCCAACTCGTGTGTGTGCAACACGCATATACTCCCAGAGAGATTGAGTCCCAGCATCTTCTTCCCAAAATGGGCGTGAGTACACACCCTTCGAGACCGTGTGGGCCCTAGTTGAGTCAACTTGCAGTACGATCAGGAGTCGGTGGGAGTCGTATGTCACAGCAGAGCATAGAGATCCTGAGCCACCTTGAACGCAGGCTTCTCAGGTGACAACGGGTCCTCTGGTACAAGGTCCAAGGTACCTTCCAGATGGCTCCTCGTCACGACACATGCTCCTCCTGATCAACCTTGGGTGCCAGTTTCCCAAAGCTGTCGCCACCATCGCCCTGGTCTGTCCTTCCTCCCATCGTAACCCAATCCAACTATTTTGGTTACCTGGTGCTTCCCCTGCAAGGTTCCCTGGCTTCGCTGACAGGGCATCCGCCTGCCTCCTCAGCTTGTTAGGATCGCAGACCAGGCACGAACATGTTCTGGAGAAAGGTGGCCTTCAGCGATAAGGTCACTGAGAATCAGAAGGCAAGGCTAGCAGCAGCAGTGGCGGAACGTCAAACCGGAGCTGATGCGGAGCTGGACTTCGATGTACGTGTTTGGACCGACTTACGCTGTTTTTTGTGACTTTTGGAGTTTGGTTGATAGGACCTAAGAACTTAGACATGGCCAGCCCTGAAACCACCTACGTTGGGTAAAAATAACGTTGGAAAATCAGTTGCCAGGAAAAAGGTTTTTAACCGAAAAAAAACGAGGCGCTTTTGTATGAGAAGTGAGCTTTCGGCGATCTGGCGGACTAATGTAGGTCTACGGCAAAAGGAGGGATTCCTGCAAGGACTATTGGTTTTTGATAACTGCGTCTGATATTCTGGACTGAGAGTTGCTTTGAATTGTGGGGCAGGTGTAATATCCAGTTCTTTCCTGTTGAATCAGGAGTGAGGCCAAAGGGTGCCCGTCCTTGCCCCCTCACTTTCAACGCTTGCTGGAATGGGTATTGGACAAGGTTGTAATCAAAGTTGATTGTGGAGCATCCGTTCGGCAACACCAAGATCACTGATCTTGTTTTTGCCGATGATGCAGTATCCTTTGCTGAGCGCTGGAGGTCTGGTGATGGCTTACGAGGCGCCGCCGAGGAGCAAAGCCTTGGGACTTGAGGTCTCCTGGCTCAAGGACCAAGGGTCCAGTTATTTGAGACTTACTAGATGGACGCAGTACAGTCTGTTCATGCGTGTGGCGAAGGACCATTGAGATCTTGGGAAAGTTTTTAACATACCTTGGTTAGCGCAGTCCATAAGACGGCGGGTCACGTCAAGAATATTACGGCGGAGTGGCATAGCCCACGGGTTATGGACTCGCTCAGCGGGAGTATTTGGCGTTGTCGGTACCTGGGCAGAAGGACATAAGATCCGGATCTTCAAGTCGCTTGTGATCCCTGTCTTACTCTATGGTCTGGGAGACATGACACTAAATATTGACTTGAAGAGGACTGAATCAATGCCTTTGGTAATAAGTGTCTTCGCAGAATCATGGGGTATCGCTGATATGATTAAGTGTCAAATCAGCGATTGCACCGTGGACTGACTCGAGGGCTATTACCTGCATAGTCCGTCAGCGCCAACTTCGGCTATATGGGCATGTGGCACGCCTACCCTGAAAACCGATCCTCCCATTCGGGTTGTATCTGTAGAGACAATCCGGCGTGGAGGAGGCCAAGGGGGCGCCCACAAGGTCGTGGCTGCGGGCAAGTTGAGGTTCCTGTCGAGAGTCGTTGGTGTGGGAAATGAGCCTGCATGGGAACTCGCGGGGTGACCCCGGGCGTGGCGTCGTAGGTGGGCTAGGCGACGCGCCCCCGGGTATGCCCCCAATGATTGATTGATTAATCGGCAATATCGAGGCATACTTCCGATAGAGTTTTTAGCGCTCTACAACTTTGTTTCACTGTGAAATTTATCGAATCTATACTTAAGTGGCTTTCTGTGAGTTTAAAGATGGTATACACCATCTTTAAACTACAGAAAAGCCACTTAAAGTTAGAGATTCGAGAAGGTCACTGAAAAAACAAAGTTGTAGAGCGCTAAAACTCATATCGGAAGTATGCCTCGCTAGTGCCGTAATTAATCAATCAATCATTGGGCATACGGCCGGGGGCGCGTCGCTAAGCTATGTTTTGCATATAAATATAAAAGTCCATTTTTGCATAGCAAGAAGTGCTCTCAAACCAAAATGTTGAAGCGAACAAACCACCTTAAATCCATTTAACATAAGAAAACAACCTGGTCAAATTCGAAAAATCTATATATCACTTTTCATTGGACCTACGGCGTACATATGTGGCGCCCCTTGGCCTCCTCCAGCCGGATTGTCTCCTACAGATACACCCGAGGGGAAGGATCGGTTTAGGGGTAGCGTGCCACAGGCCCATTAGCAAATAACCGAAGTTGCGCTGACGGGGACTATGCAGGTTTATAGGCTCGATTTCAGTCTCACGGTGCAATCGCTGATTTGACACGTCATCATCAAGCGATACCCCATGATGATGCGAAGACACTTATTACCAAAGGCATTGATTTCGTCTCTTCAAGTCACAATTTAGTGTCCATGTCTCACAAACCATAGAGTAAGACAGGGATCACAAAGCGACTTGAAGATCCGGATCTTTTCCTCTGCACAGGTACCGACAACGCCAAATACTCCGCTGAGCGAGTCCATAAACAACCGTGGGGCTATGCCAATCCCGCCGTAAGACTTCTTGGACGTGATCCGCCGTCATATGGACTGCGCTACAAGGTAGTAAAAACTTTCCAAGATATTCAAGGTCCTCGCCGACAAGCATGAACAGACTTACTGCTTCATCTAGTAGGTCTCCAAAACACCTGAACCTTGGTCTTGAGCCAGGAAGAACCTCAAAATCCAAGGCTTGCCAACCTCGTGCAGCGCCTCGAGAAGCCATCACCAGGCCTCCAGCGACTCAGCCAAAGGTTACTGCATCCATCGGCAAAAACAGATCAGTGATCTTGGTGTTTGTCGACGGAGCTGCACAATCACTTTCGACTACAACCTTGTCCAATACCCAGTCCATACAAACGTTGAAAGTGATGGGGCAAGGACCGCACCTTGCCTCCCTCCGTATTCAAGGAAAGAAGCTGGATACACCTGCCCACACTTACACAGCCTCTCAGTCCAGGGAATAAAGACCCAGTTATCAAACAATAGTCCTTGCAGGAATCCCTCGAAGTCGCCAGAAGATACCAGAGTGACTCACGAGTGTTACTGAGTCAAAAGCTTCTGAGAATAAACATAGGCTGCAAGCATCCCTGTTCGAAACTCACGTGGCGTTCCACAGGACACGAAGCGCTAGGATACGGATACGGATAGGATACGGTCGAGTTCGCTTCTAATAATGTGCTACATTATTTCCTGCCGTGGAAATTGATTGATGGTGTTACCTTTTTTTCTGCCCTTTTAGTTTGATGGGTGACGTCATGTTTCAACTAAAGCTGTT
>JACEEZ010020000.1:50000-52500 GCA_016584305.1 Chionoecetes opilio | reverse complement strand
GAGAAATAATGATCACCAAAAACATCACCCTCATCATCATCATCATAATCAACAACACGAATAAAAAATAATAATAGAGACTTTAATTCAATACACCTTTACTACCTCTCGTCTCTCTTCCTTCATGTGAACTCTACGGCAAGTCACAAAAAACAATCGCAGTTCTACATAAGCAGCATACTTCCACCTGCCTCCCGTCCACAACTCTCCATGAATCATACTTCCACCTGCCTCCCGTCCACAACTCTCCATGAATCATACTTCCACCTGCCTCCCGTCCACAACTCTCCATGAATCATACTTCCACCTACCTCCCGTCCACAACTCTCCATGAATCATACTTCCACCTGCCTCCCGTCCACAACTCTCCATGAATCATACTTCCACCTGCCTCCCGTCCACAACTCTCCATGAATCATACTTCCACCTGCCTCCCGTCCACAACTCTCCATGAACCATACTTCCACCTGCCTCCCGTCCACAACTCTCCATGAACCATGCTTCCACCTGCCTCCCGTCCACAACTCTCCATGAACCATACTTCCACCTGCCTCCCGTCCACAACTCTCCATGAATCAGTCCTCTCAGCCTCACCCTATCACTGTACAGATTCTTAACCTCTTGAGACTCATAACGTAATTTCCATTGTAATTTGGCCACCATAAGACGATCTTTTAGTGAATATAAGCAATAGTTTATAAATATGACCTATTTAGTATCCTTGTCCACTAGCTGATTAAGTATATTAAGTTACTTTCCGTAATTTTATGGCTGACAACAGACGATTTCTTATAGCCAAGGAAAAGTCTGGACCTCGAGGGGTGAAGGGCACAATGCGCACAATGCTATTCTTTTCGCTACTCTCACACCGTCACTACAGGCAGTTTTTTTGTTGCCTTCTTTAAACAGTTATTAATTACAGGTGGTTTAAAAGGTGGATAAGATAAGGCAGTAAGCGTTAAGGGCACAATGCTGTTTTTTTCGCTACTCTCACACCGTCACTACAGGCAGTTTTTTTGTTGTCTTATTTAAACAGTTATAAATTATCGATGGTTTAAAAGGTGGATAAGATAAGGCAGTAAGCGTTAAGGGCACAATGCTACTTTTTTGTACTATTGTCACCCAAAATGTCTCAGTGTCTCATGTGCAGCAAGAATATCACCGAAATAGGACGGTAATATTTTAACAATTTCTCTCTCAACCACAGCATCAAAATAAAAGTAATTGATCATCTTTATCACCCAAGAAGGACGCTAATTATTTTGTTCTCTCTCTCAAACACATATTTACTGCATCAAAACGCAAGTCATCTGAATAACTGTTCACAAGCTATATACCTTCACCTTGCACCGGCCATCCATTTATATTAGAACATATTTAATTTCATTTATTTTTATATCTTTTTATTTGTCTATGCCTCACACACCGGCGACAGAGAGGCGAGCACGCAGGCACGGGGAAAAAAACCCACATAAACATAATATTAATACCAAGTAGAAAGTAGTGAACACAGAAACACTTCCCTGACCCAATGTTTTTTTTAGGGGTCCGCGTTTTAAATCCCCATTCTTGAGTCCCCCATCCCCAGACCTCCCCTCCCCTATTCCACCCACTTGCCTCCCCAGCACACACACACACACACAATATTAATACCAAATAGAAAGTAATGAAGACAGAAACACTACCCTGACCCAATGCCTTTTTTTAGGGGTCCGCGTTTTAAATCCCTATTCTTAAATACCCCATTACTAGATCTCTCCTCTCCTATGCTACTTCTTGCCTCCCCAGCACACACACATACACATAAAATAATACCAAGTAGAAAGTAATGAACACATAGAAACACTACCCTGACTATCTATTTTTTGAGGGAGTGTGTTTTAAATCCCAATTCTTAACTCCCCCATAACTAGATCTCTCCTCCCCTATTCCCTCCACTTGCCTCCCCAGCTTGTTAAATCCCCATTCTTTAAATCCCCCATCCCCACATCTCTCCTCACCTATTCCACCCACTTGTCTGCCCTTCTTGGGAATACCATAGGGACTGGCAACTAAGCGGCCTTTGTGTTACCTCTTTTTGTGTGTGCCCTTGGTCAGTCCTTTGTGATGTAAAAACAAAAAACAAAAATACAAACGCCCCGGTGGAGGTGCCCCGTTGTGCCCTGGGGTAGAGAGAGCGCGGGTCCTGATGACAATGCCTGCACGGTCCCGGGGCATGGCACGTACTTTTGAGGGTATTAATCAAGCTAAGGCGTCGAGTCACTCCCATGATTCTATAACAGGTAAAAACGTCCCAAAAAGTGTCGCCAGAAGTGAAAGAAAAGTGACCTGACCTACTGACGGAAAATGTCACTTTCTCATCCGTCATGCGCGCCGCTGTAGGTCACTTGATTGTCCCATGGTGGGCCGGCAAGGCAAGGCGAGTTTCTCCGACGCGACGTCCAAAAAGTGTCGCCAAACCCGTCTCCCCACCCAACAACCTCATACACCCCTCCCACAA
>JACEEZ010020000.1:42500-45000 GCA_016584305.1 Chionoecetes opilio | reverse complement strand
GCTGAGTGAATCACAGCTGACTCTGCCCGCACACAACTCACTTTTTTTTGTCTCGCAATAAAGTAATTTAATAAGGAGACAAGAGGACAAGAGATTTAGAGTCTGGTGACGAGGAGGGCTGCGGTGCGAGTCCAAGCTTCGTGCCAATGACGTCACCTGCAAAGAGAGGGAGAAAAGATTGCATTAGTTATGTGTTACCTGACGTGCGTGCATGCGGGGCCTTCAGCACACACACCTTACCCACTGAACACTCCCGCCACCACGGTTTAATAATAGCGGGAAGCAAGACGGCGGGCGAGTTATGCAAAACGTGTGCCAGACGCGACCACCTGTCATCCGTGCATCAAAACCAAGGTGACGACATGACTTTTTCTCCTCGCCATATCTTATAAACGCTCCCTCCCTTCCTCCCTCCCTCGCCCCACCCATGGTACCCACTCTACCACACCCTAACCCCCCCCACCACCACAGCACACCACACCGCACCCCACAACAAACTTACAGCACAGCAGATCTAGTGAGGCAGATAAAACAGCACCTCGTCTTTACCCTCTCCTCAACACACCCAAGGCCTCGGCCCTTCACAGACATCTTCCCCCAAACAATATTTCTGAACTCCCTTCAATATATTTTCCCGGCGGTGGTGGCAGCCGTGGGGCCGCCATTGTCCACTAGTATCTCACGTCGGCTACAGGATGTCTTGACTGTCGCTTCCCCCATGACAGGCTTTTTAGTCCGGGCGGCGGCGGGAAATGTGCGTGGCAGCCTCTACTAAACTGTCCGTCGGCGTCACAGTTGGTCTTCCCGCCCCTCCTGCCCCCTCTCTCGCCCCTCCCGCCCCTCCTCCCGCGCCTCTGTCCACGCCCTCCGTCCCCAGGATGCCGCGAGGCCCTATCGTAATCGCCTCCGTGAATTGCCTTTGCACTGACGTATCTATTAGTTCGAGCTGAGTGACCACCACCTTCACCACCTGCTCCTTGGAGGACGCGCGCGCACCCACATTACCATCTTTTTATGATTTGACCAAGATGACAACGAGGAGGAAAAAAATTAATAGTTATCTGTATAAAGCTTCACCAATCACAGGGAAAAAACAGGACTACAGATATAAATAAACGCATAAAAACACATAACCTTATCCTTCTTGCTACTAATCTACCAAAACAACCTCACACCAGAAGCAAAAGACGAACAGAAAAAGAGAGAGAGAGAGAGAGAGAGAGAGAGAGAGAGAGAGAGAGAGAGAGAGAGAGAGAGAGAGAGAGAGAGAGAGAGAGAGAGAGAGAGAGAAACTGAAGCATACTCGTAGAATCGCATAACCTTGAAAATCGACCTAGACACTACAGACAGGTATTACATCCCCCCTTCACCCCTCAATGTACACCAGCGATTCATCTCATCTCCATAGGGCGCCTTGATGGCCATAAGACACTCAAGGATACCCATGGCTTGCCGCGCTGCCCTCACGCTGAGATATGGAAGCTGTTTTTGCTCCCGTGTGTCAGGACGCGCCAGAGGGGACGGAGGGCCCTCGGCTGTCGGCTGTCGGCTGTTGGATGGAGAGAGAGAGGTACAAGTCTGTCTCGCTCTTCCTCCAGCAGTGAGGAGAAGACGACAGCCGGGCTCCTCCTCCTCCTCCTCCTTTGTGTGATGGGGAGGAGGAAGAGGAGGAGGAGGAGGAGGAGAATAGACGAGGACGGAGAGAGAGGAGTGTGAGGACGAAGATGCGGACGAAGACGAGAATGAGAATAAGGGCGAAGGAGAAAATGTGGATAACAAAGAATAGAAGGATAAAAAAATTAAGAGATTCAAAAGCACCAGCAGGGAGGAGGAGGAGGAGGAGGAGGAGGAGGAGGAGGAGGAGGAGGAGGAGGAGGAGGAGGAGGAGAAGGAGGAGGAGGAGGAGGAGGAGGAGGACAACGATAGCTAAGATGAAGAGTAAGAAGAAGACAATGTACCTGGATTCTGACTTGACAATTCGCACGTACAGACAGCGAAATTACTGACGATACAAATTCCCACCACGCCAAAGGAACTCATGCAGCAGTGAGCAGGGTTCGAACGCAGGGACGGTGCACGCAAATCCAAGTTGGTAACACTGAGCCAACCTGACGGGCAAGAAGAATAAGAAAAAGAAGAAAGCATAAATATAACGCAAATCAAGATGTAGAGAGGAGGAGTAGGAAGAAGGGAAGAAGAGAGCAAGGAGAGAATAAGTAGGAAGCTTCTCCCATCAGATAGACACACACACACACGCACACACACACACACGCGCACACACCACACACACACACACACACACAGATAGATAAATAGATAGATATTTATATAGATAGATATTTATTGACCACAGCTTTATACATATATTACACATAATATCATTAATGAATAGACAAAACACTTAATGTCCAAAAAATGAAACATTCCCACAAATTTTGAGTAACAAACTGTAGTCCAACAAAAAATCATTACTAAAACTACTACTACTACGATAAACTAC
>JACEEZ010020000.1:15000-20000 GCA_016584305.1 Chionoecetes opilio | reverse complement strand
CCCTTCCCTTCCCTCTACCCCTCACCCTCCATCCCTTCCCTTCCCTCACCCCTTACCCCTTCCCTCCATCCCTTCCCTTCCCTCTACCCCTTCACCCTCCATCCCTTCCCTTCCCTCTACCCCTTCACCCTCCATCCCTTCCCTTCCCTCTACCCCTTCACCCTCCATCCCTTCCCTTCCCTCTACCCCTTCACCCTCCATCCCTTCCCTTCCCTCTACCCTTCACCCCTCCATCCCTTCCTTCCCTCTACCCCCTTCACCTCCATCCCTTCCCTTCCCTCAACCCTTCTCTTCCCTCCATCCCTTCCTTCCCTCTACCCCTTCATCCTCCATCCCTTCCCTTCCCTCAACCCCTTCCTTCCCTCTACCCCTTTCCTTCCCTCTACCCCTTCACCCTTCATCCCTTCCCTTCCCTTCCCTTCCACCCCTTCCCTTCCCTCCACTCCCTCCACCCCTTCCCTTCCCTCCACTCCCTCCACCCCTTCCCTTCCCTGCCTCGTCTTTGCCCTGCTAAAACAACAAAAGGAGAGAGAGAGAGACAGAGAGAGAGGGCCCGCCATCCTCCTCCCATTTTTTAATCATCAACATTGCCGCCTTCTTACGAGGATCATCTTGATTAAAATTTTGCTTACCCACAAGAAAGCAAAACAGTGGCGGGGTGGGGCGCGCAGACCTCAGCAGGGGAATATTATTTACTAAGGATGCAGGAGGGGAAAGGAAGGGTGAGGGGAAGAGGGGGGGTAGTGAGGGGAGTGAAGGGGGGTGTACTGAGGGAACGGTGCAAAAAAACGTACATTCTATTCGTTCAGAGGGAAGTAATGTATCTTTTTTTTAGGAGTGATGTTTTACTGGAGGCAGGCAAATACGTTAAATGATTAAATATAAGTGTAATTATTTACATTCCCCGCGTAAAACTGTGGTGGGTAAAGATGAGGAGAGACGAGACACCCTCCCATCTCTCTCTCTCTCTCTCTCTCTCTCTCTCTCTCTCTCTCTCTCTCTCTCTCTTCTCTCTCTCTCTCTCTCTAGTCAATAACCTAGTAGTTGGTACTTGCAAAGTGTCTAGATAGGATCAAAGTATCTTATCTTATCTTATCTTCTCTCTCTCTCTCTCTCTCTCTCTCTCTCTCTCTCTCTCTCTCTCTCTCCTCTCTCTCTCTCTCTCTCTCTCTCTCTCTCTCTCTCTCTCTCTCTCCTATTCTTGTCTACCATTTCTTTTTTCTCTTTAATTCCTTATCCTACTCTCTCTCTCTCTTTTCTCTCTCTCTCTCTCTCTCTCTCTCTCTCTCTCTCTCTCTCTCTCTCCTCTCTCTCTCTCTCTCTCTCTCTCTCTCTCTCTCTCTCTCGTCAATAACCTAGTAGTTGGTACTTGCAAAGTGTCTAGATAGGATCAAAGTATCTTATCTTATCTTATCTTCCTCTCTCTCTCTCTCTCTCTCTCTCTCTCTCTCTCTCTCTCTCTCTCTCTCTCTCTCTCTCTCTCTCTCTCTCTCTCCTCTCTCTCTCTCTCTCCTATTCTTGTCTACCATTTCTTTTTTTCTCTTTAATTCCTTATCCTACTCTCTCTCTCTCTCTCTCTCTCTCTCTCTCTCCCCTCTCTCTCTCTCTCTCTCTCTCTCTCTCTCTCTCTCTCTCTCCTCCCAATCCTTTCCCTTACCTTTCCCCCCCTCTCTCTCTCTCTCTTTCCCCTCACTCCGTCCCCCCTTCATTTCCTTCCCCCCTTCTCCCTTCCTCTCCCTCCCAAGCCAGGGTGTTTGTGGCGAAAGAAGGTTGGAGAAAGAAAGAGAAAGAGAGAAGAGGAGTAAAAGAGTAAAAAAAAGGATGAATTGTGAAACGAGGAAGCAATGATTAAAAATATGCAAATTGGAGAGCCCGATATGCTCATAATTAGATTTTCGAGACCAAAAGCAATCATTAGCTTTCGACTTATTTTTTGGCAACAAGATGAAATAACACGAAATTAGACATTTAGACTCCGGGCGGCGCTGCAACAAATAGACGAGGAAGGGAAATTTTGCGGCGGCTTGAGAGAGAGAGAGAGAGAGAGAGAGAGAGAGAGAGAGAGGACGATGGAGGAGAAGAATAGGTAGGGTTTACACTCTCTCTCTCTCTCTCTCTCTCTCTCTCTCTCTCTCTCTCTCTCTCTCTCTCTCTCTCTCTCTCTCCTGAATTCTCCTGGTGTAACAAAATTAAACTTCTATTTTATTTTTATTTTTACTCAACATCTCGTTTAAAATACTTCCCCAGTTTTTTTTTTTATCTAACAAACACATAATTTGATCAAGTATTTTATAACGAAATCAAGAAAATATGTAGTCGTTGATTCGCTATACTAGCATTACTTCACATCAAAGGAAACTATTTTACGGAAATTATGAAGACGAAATTTTGGGTGTATCACAAAACACACACACACACACACACACACACACACACACACACACACACACACACACACACATAAACACACACACAAAGTAATCTACAGTTTCCCGCTATATATATATACTAAAATTATATATATAAAAAAGTAAAAAAATACTGCAATTCTAAAGATGAGTGAAAGTCGAAATATATTTTTCTTAAAGCTAAAAGGAAGTTCTTAAACGTTAAAGGCCAATGAAGCGCTATTTTCTATTATTTGGCTCAGGACATAACAAGTAAATGATTAGGACATAACAAGTAAACGATTCAAGGACAGGATATAATGCCTTGGGGACTATAGGAGGCAGGAGGATACGTGAAGGATACTATAAAGAACTATAAAGAAGAAGGATACTTATAGAAAATCCTCAATGAGCAACGCAACTTCACAGGACTCTGACAGGATGCGATAATAGAGGATGCTGAGACAGGATCCTATAATTAAGAGCTAAAAGGATGAGAGAAAAAGTAAAAATAGAGAAAATAGAAACAATAGAAATTTGTTAGTATATAAAATATTACGTAAAGATGAGAAGGATACAAGGAGAGGATAATAGAGGATGCGACGACAGGGATAATTGGATGAGGCAAAAAGGTAAAATAAGAGAATACAGAAACAGCTCATAATTAGTGAGTATATTGAGTTTTACGTAAGGATGAAGATACAAGGAGAGGAGGATGTATGATTAGTAGGAGATAGATGGAGGCGTTAGTATTAGTAGGAGTTAGATGTTAGGGTTAGGTGAGGATAAGAGAACAGGATACAACGGTAATATGAAGAAATGTGAAAAAAGTGATGGGTAGAGGTATATTTTTTTATTTTAATATATATACTATGTTCCTAAGTCGCGTTGAGGAAGAGAGGACAGGATGCCGCGGTAATATGAAGGGCAGTGTGAAAAAAAGTGAAGCCAGTGTGAAAAAAAAATTAGTGAAGGGCAGTGTGAAAAAAATGAAGGGCAGTGTGAAAAAAGTGAAGGGCAGTGTGAAAAAAGTGAATGGCAGTGTGAAAAAAGTGTATGGCAGTGTGAAAAAAGTGAAGGGCAGTGTGAAAAAAGTGAAGGGCAGTGTGAAAAACAAACAAAAACAAGTGAAGGGCAGTGTGAAAAACAAACAAAAACAAGTGAAGGGCAGTGTGAAAAACAAACAAAAACAAGTGAAGGGCAGTGTGAAAAAAGTGAAGGGCCGTGTGAAAAAAAGTGAAGGGCAGTGTGAAAAAAGTGTAGAGCAGTGTGAAAAAAAAGTGTAGGGCAGTGTGAAAAAAAGTGTAGGGCAGTGTGAAAAAAAGTGAAGGGCAGTGTGAAAAAAAGTGAAGGGCAGTGTGAAAAAAAGTGTAGGGCAGTGTGGAAAAAAGTGAAGGGCAGTGTGAAAAAAAAATAGTGTAGGGCAGTGTGAAAAAAAGTGAAGGGCAGTGAGAAAAAAAAATGAAGGGCAGTGTGAAAAAAAAATAGTGTAGGGCAGTGTGAAAAAAAGTGAAGGGCAGTGAGAAAAAAAGTGAAGGGCAGTGTGAAAAAAAGTGAAGGGCAGTGTGAAAAAAAGTGAAGGGCAGTGTGAAAAAAAGTGAAGGGCAGTGTGAAAAAAAGTGGAGGGCAGTGTGAAAAAATAAATATGAAGGGACGACTGAAAACATAGAGTGAAGGGCAGTGTGATATCTTTGGGGACAGAAAAGTCAGAAATATCTTGTTCCTAAGTCGTGTTCCCAAAGTTCAAATCAGACGTTGTGGCGAGAGCTGCGTTGCCTCGATCGTTAGTGAAGTGAGAGAATCGATGCGAAGACAATGACAGGTGGCGGGAGAGGTGAGGTACGAACACACACACACACACACACACACACACACACACACACACACACACACACACACACACACACACACACATACACACACACAGTCTACAAAACCGAAAAAACAAGAAAAATAACAAGTTTAATTTTTTGTATACCGAAATGTTTTGCTTTATTAAGAGGAAGACTACAGACAAAAGAGAACGACGAGAGACGAGAGATAGAGAACGACACAAAATAAGTAACAATAATTCAATAACAACGAGTTAGGATGATCCCACTTGTGGTTTTGTTTTTGGAAGAGTCAAAAGGAACCTGAAGGACGGGTGAAAATAGACAAGAGAGAGTTGTGGCTTCCGAATTAAAAATAATCTATCTACCACCACTACAACTACTCCTACCACTACTACTTCTACTACTACTACTACTACTACTACTACTACTACTACTACTACTACTACTACTACTACTACTAACTACTACTACTCCTACCACTACTACTTCTACTACTACTACTTCTTCTACTACTACTACTACTTCTTCTACTACTACTACTACTACTACTACTACTAACTACTACTACTACTACTACTACTTCTACTACAAAAAGGAACATCTACCCACTCGCCTCTTCCCTACTCCCCACATTTATCATTACTTTATTCCACCACTTACTCCTCTCATCATCCGTCCTGCAATCCCTCCCTCCATCCTTCATTCCCTCCCTCCCTCCTTTCACCACACACTCCTCTCATCATCATCCCTCCTTCTCTCCCTCCCTCCTTCCTTCACT
>JACEEZ010020000.1:0-5000 GCA_016584305.1 Chionoecetes opilio | reverse complement strand
AGTAGTAGTAGTAGTAGTAGTAGTAGTAGTAAAGGCAGTTGTTTTAGGAGGAGGAGGAGCAGAACGAACCCTCGAATACTGCCTCACACAATGGTCTTTTTTCTTATAGTAAATAATAAACGGTTAGAAAACAACTAACATTTAGAGACAACATCAAATTAACTTCTCTCTACATTACCTTGAACGATAAACAGAGACTTGAACACCAAACAAAGGTGATCCCTCCTCTCCGTTCTTGCAGAGTACAACAAAATTAATAAAAATAAAAACCCTGATAACTCACATAGACACACAAAATAAAATCCTAATAATTACTTATGCTTTACTTCAACAAGAAATAAAAACTCCAAAAAGAAAAATAGCCCCACAACCATCAATCTTTTTTTTCATCCTCAAGTCAGAGATGATAATGATAAATTCTAATGATAAATTCTCGGGAAAATATCGCTCCAAACACTTGAATTCTTCCCTGAATTGAAAAAAACAAAAGCTTGATCAACATAATTCAAGCCTCAGAAACAAGCTGACTTGACAGGGACGGGTAAAAAAAAGAGTAAAAATAAAAAGGTACAATTACAATTAAATGAGCTACTGAGACCAGAAGCGTATAAAACAGGTTCCTGACGAAGGGGTTAGAGAGAGAGAGAGAGAGAGAGAGAGAGAGAGAGAGAGAGAGAGAGAGAGAGAGAGAGAGAGAGAGAGAGAGAGAGAGAGAGAGAGAGAGAGAGAGAGAGAGAGAGAGAGAGAGAGAGAGAGAGAGAGAGAATTAATCAAGACGTCCTACAGAAGGTCTAAGGACTCCTGACGCAGCGCCTTGCCCTCCGCCGAGGCATTAGAAACCCTTAACCCCTTCACGTCCAGATCTTTCCTTTGTTATAAAAAATCGTATGTTGTCGAGCCATAAAATTACGAAAAGTAGCTGAATATACCAAATTAGTTAGTTAGTAGACAAGGATACTAAACAGGTCATATCTATAAAATATTGCTTATAGTCACTAAAAATCGTCTAATGGTAGCCAAATTTCAATGGAAATTACGTTCTGGGTCTCAAGGGGTTAAAGCAAGACTCGAGACCCGCCGATCAGAAAGGGAAAAAACAGGAGGCTTGTATCTGTAGTTACCTCAGGACTCTTTACTCTTTGGTATTTTTACTTTTTGTGTCCGTTTGCGTGTGTAGCTGTGTGTGTGTGTGTGTGTGTGTGTGTGTGTGTGTGTGTGTGTGTGTGTGTGTGTGTGTGTGTGTGTGTGTGTGTGCGCTCGCGCGCGCGTGTGTGTGTGTGTGTGTGTGTGTGTGTGTGTGTGTGTGTGTCTGTGTGTGTGTGTGTGTGTGTGTGTGTGTGTGTGTGTGTGTGTGGCAAAAGGGCGTGAAAGAGTACACCTCAGATACAACACACACACACACACACACACACACACACACACACACACACACACACACTCACAGATACGACACACACTCACAGATACAACACCACACACACACACACACACACACACACACACACACACACACACACACACACACACACACACACACACACACACACACACACACACACACACACACACACACACACCGCCGATAACACTATCTGGAATGCATCCTCTCCTCTCGTATCCGATCCTCTCGTCACCCGTATCGGCAGCAACAAAAACTGCAGGTTATCGCACTTCTTTCTCTTCTTTCTTTTTTTACTCCGGGAGGGTGAAAAAAAGACTAACAGAGTGACTTATCAATGTGTCGCTATTTGTGTGACTCTCTCTCTTCTCTCTCTCTCTCTCTCTCTCTCTCTCTCTCTCTCTCTCTCTCTCGTGTAGCCATAGGTGTTCCCACGTATAATTCATTCAAGTTCATTCATTCCTCATTACAATCATGCGTAAATGAATGTAAATGTAAATAAACTTATCTAAATATCTATAGTGATAAATGAATAATGAATTCCTCTAAGTCGTGGAAGCAACAAGTCGAATATTTTGAGACAATACCACAAATGGCAATCAAAAGAGTAAGCTTGATAATTATGATTCGTGTTTTAACCCCTTCACGCCCAGATCTTTCCATTAATACCTATATAAGATCGTCTGTTGTTAGCCATGAAATTACGAAAAGTAGCTTAATATACCAAATTAGGATACAAATTATAAGGTCGACAATGATACTAAACAGGTCATATCTATAAAATATTGCATATATTCACTAAAAATCCTCTAATGGTAACCAAATTACAATGGAAATTACGTTCTGGGTCTCAAGGGTTTAAGTTCAAACATTTCACTATTGACAAAGAAGACTTGGCTCGACAATCTAAAAAATGAATAAAAAAAAACTGCAAGAAAAACATGATTTTACACACGGTTGTTGATTGACAATTTGCAACACTGAAATATTGAAACTAATATCAATATTTACATCAAACACTTATATAGACTTATTTTTCAATTAACGATGATAATTTCTTTTCATTTAAGAACAACGACCAACCTCCTCTACACATTTAATTTTTGACTCAGTTTTTGTTTAATATAATAATGTGTGTAACGTTAAACTAAATTCTCCAGTTTCTATTTAATTTTTGACTCAGTTTTTGTTCAATTCTCTTTATGTATTTACTTATGTATTAATTGTATTTTGTATTGTAATTATGAATGTTATAGAAAACTGCAAACCGGATCGCCCGGCTACTTTTTTTTCTGTTTCTGTATTTTTGTATTTCTGTATTTCTATATTTCTGTATTTCTGTATTTCTATATTTCTGTATTTCTGTATTTCTATATTTATGTATTTCTATATTTCTATATTTCTGTATTTCTATATTTCTGTATTTCTGTATTTCTATATTTCTGTATTTCTGTATTTCTATATTTCTATATTTCTGTATTTCTGTATTTCTATATTTCTATATTTCTGTATTTCTGTATTTCTGTATTTCTGTATTTCTGTATTTCTATATTTCTATATTTCTGTATTTCTGTATTTCTGTATTTCTGTATTTCTGTATTTCTATATTTCTATATTTCTGTATTTCTGTATTTCTGTATTTCTGTATTTCTATATTTCTATATTTCTGTATTTCTGTATTTCTGTATTTCTATATTTCTGTATTTCTGTATTTCTGTATTTCTGTATTTCTGTATTTCTATATTTCTATATTTCTGTATTTCTGTATTTCTGTATTTCTGTATTTCTGTATCTTGTATTCTTGTCCCCCCCCTCTTTGTATTCCTCCCCCCTTTTCTCAATAAACTATTAAACTGTCTACACGAAGCGAAAGATTTTGGACAACAATTGATATATCCTCTTACAATCCCCTTACAAAAATCACATAAATTAAAAATGTATAAAAAATTACAGGCACACTACTTCGCAGGAAAACAAAACTTCATCGCTTCTATTACATGAAATTTTCCAACGCAAAAACGAAAACAGAAATCAGTGTTGCCAGCCGGAAAAACAAGGCTACCAACACGACCAGAGAGAGAGAGAGAGAGAGAGAGAGAGAGAGAGAGAGAGGAGGGAGAGAGAGAGAGAGAGAGAGAGAGAGAGAGAGAAGAGAGAGAGAGAGAGAGAGAGAGAGAGAGAGAGAGAGAGAGAGAGAGAGAGGAGAGAGGAGAGAGAGGAGAGAGAGAAGAGAGAGAGAGGAAGAGAGAAGGAGAGAGAGAAATAGGAGAGAGAGAGGAGAGAGAGAGAGAGAGAGACAGAAATTTGAAAAGAAGAGAGAGGAGAGGAGAGAGAGAGGAGAGGAGAAGAAGAGAAAGAAAAAAATTCAAGTTGTTCGAGAGAGAGAGTCAGGGTGTTCGAGAGATAAGAGAGAGAGAGAGAGAGCAGAGATAATTCAGGGTGTTCGAGAGAAAGAGAGAGAGAGAGAGCAGGAGGACGAGAGAGAGAGAGAGAGAGAGAGAGAGTAGGGAGAGAGAGAGAGAGAGAGAGAGAGAGAGAGAAGTCAGGGTGTTCGAGAGATAGGAGAGAATTCAGGGTGTTCGATAGAGGATAAAGAGAGAGAGAGAAGTCAGGGTGTTCGAGAGATAGAGAATTCAGGGTGTTCGATAGAGATAAAGAGAGAGAGAGAAGTCAGGGTGTTCGAGAGAGAGAGATAAAGAGAGAGAGAGAAAGTCAGGGTGTTCGAGAGAGAGATAAAGAGAGAGAGAGAAAGTCAGGGTGTTCGAGAGATAAAGAGAGAGAGAGAAGTCAGGGTGTTCGAGAGAGAGATAAAGAGAGAGGAGAGAAGCCAGGGTGTTCGAGAGAGATAAAGAGAGAGAGAGAAGTCAGGGTGTTCGCTTCTAAGATGATCGGGGAACGTGTCTGATTGGCTGCTGACTGTCTCCACCTGAACCAATCAATAACCAATATCAGTCTCATTAACACGCCCCCCTGTCTCAAGCAGCCGTCTGAAAATTATACCTATTGCTTTATGTGTTCCGGGTGACGGGACATAATAGGGATGGCTTAGATTAGTAGTAGTAGTAGTAGTAGTAGTAGTAGTAGTAGTAGTAGTAGTAGTAGTAGTAGTAGTAGTAGTGGTGGTGGTGGTAGTAGTAGTAGTAGTGTAGTAGTAGTAGTAGTAGTAGTGTAGTAGTAGTAGTAGCGAGTCGTAGTCGTGTAGTAGTAGTAGTAGAGTAGTAGTAGTAGTAGTATAGAGTAGTTAGTTGTTGTAGTAGTGTATAGTAGTAGTAAAGAGTAGTAGGGAAGTAGTAGTAGTAGTAGTAGTAGTAGTATAGTAGTGAAGTAGTAGTAGAGGAAGAGAGTAGTGGAGTAGTAGTGAAGGTTCAGTAGATTAACAAAACTCGTTATCTGCATAAAAAACCGAGGCCGAAAAAAGAACACGAGATTTGGACAAAATAAACTAGTGAGGTGAGATATGAATGGCTGTGTTTAACAGGTAAACAATAACACGGTAAACGGGTATAGGGCGAGAAATACCTGCCGGAAATATACCGAGAGAGGAGGAGGAGGAAGATAGGAGTACAGACACCAGGAGACTATGTCCTGCGAGGGTATCTGA
>JACEEZ010019999.1:57500-69643 GCA_016584305.1 Chionoecetes opilio | reverse complement strand
TGAACCAAATGAAGTTTTGGTGCCAGGGAACAGGTGCCCTCACCACTATAGGCTCGTGTTCTCAGGTGCAACAATGATGTTCAATCTACAAGAAATACATAAGATCATAATCAGATGATTGTCTCTTCCAATATTCCATAATCAAAGATGAGAAAATGAAAACAAACACTCTTACCTTGCTCTGACTGCCGGACAGAGGAGGGCATACTGAGCACTGCATGCCTCACACCCCTGCAGGTAACACTCCTTCAGCTCCTCTACAAGCTCACTCACCAAAAGACGGAATCTGCAATACCACCACAATGATCACATAGTATATCATAAAACTACCCTACATTATCACTTTCTCCAAAAAATGCATCTCAACTAAAATATATTTCGATGTTTTCATCACACCTCATTCCTAATCCTGCCTAATCCCTTCGTCCATCTACAATGCTGATGACCAATCTTTTTCATTACCTTCCACTATGAGAAATGCACTAGGGTGTATTTCTCATATTTTCCAAAGATACTGTAGAGTAAAACCCTTATAACTCTGCACGATAGGGGCTCTGGTCCTTGCCGAGATATTCAATTAAAAAAAAAAAAAAAAAAAAAAAAAAAAAATAATAATACAGTACAGGGAGGTCCCGTTATACGAGCATTCGGTATACGATAATCCGATGATACGAGACGTGTAAATTAGGGTCTATTTTCAATATACGAGATCGAAAATCCAATGATACGACATTAAAAACTGGGGTGAGTAAAATTATCAAGTTCAAAATGCACGCCTACCACTCCAGGGCTGGACAGAGGGGGATTTGATTGACCCCAGTGAGGTCACCCCTAGCAAGCCGTGACCTGAAGGTAATTAAGCATATGGTGCGGCCTGACATTTAGGGGTAATTAGCAGGTGTGCGGCCCCAACCTTGGGACGGCAATCAGGTCACCCCCTAGCAAGGCGTGACCTGAAAGGTAATTAGCATATGGCTTGGCCTGACTTTAGGGGTAATTAGCCAGTGTGGCGGCCCCAACCTTGGGACCGCTACACTACCTTCTCTTGTATCACGCGGCGTCCCCTACATTACAACGTCTTTTTTGCTTGTTATGCATATTTTATGTTTAATTAATGTGCAGTTATGTTTATTTTTGTGTGCTATTTTCTCTTTCAGAATGCTTTTTCTACAGAATAGGTAGTACAGGGCGGGTAGTATAGACGCTGTGTGTTTGTTGTGCTTGCTATAGTTTATTTTAGCTTGAAAAACATGTCTTTTATTTAAAAAAAAATTTAATTGATGGGGTCCTGGAACCAAACCTATATTTTACCATTAGTTTATGTGTTTCGTTATACGAGATTTCGCTTTACGAGTATGCCAGGTGGAACCTAACTGCTCGTATCTTCGGGACCTCCCTGTACTGTAAAAGCATAAAACTACTTACCAGTGAACGGATAGAATGTGCTGGATTTGATATCAAACTCAGCACAAATAGCACGCATGGAAGCATCTGCATCCATCCTTGCCAGCACTTTCACCTTTTCCTGCAGGCTCAGGCTCTTCAATTTCATTCCCTTCCTGCTGGCGACACCCTTTGCGTCATGGAGCTCACATCTTGATATACAGTACTGTATGATGTAATCCCAAAACACGTAAAATAGGTGGCAAAGTAAGCAAAGGTCGGGTACCAGCGTGGGCTCTGAGCAGTGTTTTTGTCGTCCAAGCACCGTCTTGGATTACGAATCCCAATCCAATAACACTTGCTGAAATGTGTGTTATACTACTTTATGATATTGCTTGCAATGTTTTGCACTGATTTATTATTTCGGCTCCTACCAAGCTTGTTGTGTTTTTGAAGCAGTAACCAATCCTTTTTCAATTTCGACAAAAAACGGAATTCGTATCCAAGACAGTGCTTGGACGACATAAACACGGCTCAGCAGCTGACAGCCTACAGTGCCCTACAACGCTGGTTTCCCGACCTTTGCTTTACTTTGCCACCTATTTTACGTGTTTTGGGATTACATCATACAGTACTGTATTTCAAGATGTCAGCTCCATCACGCAAGGGTGTCTCCAGCAGGAAGGGAATTAAATTGAAGAGCCTGAGCCTGCAGGAAAGGGTCAAAAGGACAAAAACACTACTTTATGCGACTGAGGGTATGCCGAGTGTAAGCAAAGAGATGCAGTTATAACGTCAATATACCGATACATTATTTTTTGCCGACTTACTGTTTACATGTTCACACAAGAGATTGTGAGGGCATGATATGCCGAGTGAAAACCAAGAGATGCAGTTTAGGGAGGCGTAGCAGAGTGGTTAGCGTCACCGAGTGGCGTTCTCGAAGACCCGAGTGGGACCCATAAATCCACTTGAAATCTTTCTGCACCGTCGAGTGGCCTAAGAACACCCACATGCCCTGTCCATTAACTCTACCTTCGACTGCGAGTGCATGGGAGGACACAGGGGTGCGGCATGAGCCTCTAATTACAGGCGTCACTATAAGAATCCTGCCTGCGCCACCACGGGCGAGGGCCAACCATCACAGCCCTCGAATGAGCCTCCATGGCCTACCATCTCACCCCTGGAGCTCACGGCCTACACGCGCTATAGGCATAGATGGAAAAAAAAAAAAAAAAAAAAAAAAAAAAAAAAAAAAAAAACTAACTAACTTTGTCTGCCTTGCCGAATTATATCAAATTCCGAGGTATACAGTGCCGAGTTATAAGGGTTTTACTCTATACTGGACTTGCTACTCGTGCCCCGCGCCAACCCGCCCATGACCAGTGGAGGCCAGTTTTGCGATTCCTGACATTCTCGAACATCACTCCCCATCTCCCTTCCTATTGTTTATCAGTATAAATGAATATACCGTTATCTTTGTAAATGTTTGTTCTATAATATTATCAATAAAAAACAGTAAAATACACTAAAGAAATGTCATAATGAGAGTGAAGAAATATGCATGAACTTAATATTCACTTAAACTCTTCGCCATTTAATATTTTTGCGAGAAAACTTTTTACATGAAACATAGCAATACAAGCGGATTTTCTTTAGCTTTCCATTGATATATTTCGTTTTCTGATAAATGAATTAAAATCATGCATGAATTAGCGTTAACTAAAA
Source organism: Chionoecetes opilio (assembly GCA_016584305.1). Classification (NCBI taxonomy): domain Eukaryota; kingdom Metazoa; phylum Arthropoda; class Malacostraca; order Decapoda; family Majidae; genus Chionoecetes; species Chionoecetes opilio. The sequence goes on along the minus strand of JACEEZ010019999.1, from coordinate 66,532 downwards.
AATAACATCATCAATCAGATCGGCAAGTAAAAAAGTGTTCCATGAATACAGTAGACTATGGTTTATCAGTATAAATGATACACTGTTATCTTCGTAAATGTTTGTTCTATAATATCAATATAAAACTGAAATACACTAAAGAAATGCCATTATGAGACTGAAGAAATATGCATGAACTTAATATTCACTTAACTCTTCGCCATTTAATATTTTGCGTCAAAACTTTTTACATGAAACATATCAATAAAAGCGGAATTTTATTAGCTTTCCATTTGTTGAAATTATAGTATAATTAACGTGAACTCACCTTGCGATTAACCTAAAATCTACCTAGCTGCACTGATACCCTATTTAGACGCTAACTAAGGTAACTTGCAGCCTATGTTGATCTCAAGAAGGCGTTTGACTCAGTGCATCGTGAGTCACTATGGATCTTTCTGCGACTTCGAGGGATTCCTGCAAGGACTATTGGTTTGATAACTGGTCTGTATTCTGGGACTGAGAGTGCTGTGAAGTGTAGGGCAGGTGTATCCAGCTTCTTTCCTGTGAGTACAGGAGTGAGGCAAGGGTGCGTCCTTGCCCCATCACTTTTCAACGCTTTTATGGACTGGTATTGGACAAGGTTGTAGATCAAAGTGATTGTGGAGCATCCGTCGGCAACACCAAGATCACTGATCTTGTTTTTGCCGATGATGCAGTAATCTTTGCTGAGTCGCTGGAGGTCTTGGTGATGGCTCTCAGGCGCTGCACGAGGAGGCAAAGCCTTTGGGACTTGAGGTCTCCTGGCTCAAGACCAAGGTCCAGGTATTTGGAGACTTACTAGATGAAGCAGTACAGTCTGTTCATGCGTGTGGCGAGGACATTGAGATCTTGGAAAGTTTTACATACCTTGGTAGCGCAGTCCATAATGACGGCGGGTCACGTCAAGAAGTCTTACGGTGGATTGGCATAGCCCACGGTGTTATGGACTCGCTCAGCGGGAGTATTTGGCGTTGTCGGTACCTGTGCAGAGGGACAAAGATCCGGATCTTCAAGTCGCTTGTGATCCCTGTCTTACTCTATGGTTGTGAGACATGACACTAATAGTGACTTAAAGAGACGAATCAATGCCTTTGGTAATAAGTGTCTTCGCAGAATCATGGGGTATCGCTGGGATGATTACGTGTCAAATCAGCGATTGCACCGTGAGACTGAATCGAGGCCTATTACCTGCAAAAGTCCGTCAGCGCCAACTTCAGCTATATGGGCATGTGGCACGCTACCCTGAAACCGACCCTTTTCCCATCGGGTTGTATCTGTAAGAGACAATCCGGGGGTGGAGGAGGCCAAGGGGCGCCCCAAGGGCTCGTGGCGGGGGGCAAGTTGATGTTTCTTGTCGAGAGCTGCTTGGTATGGGAAAGGAGCCTGCATGGGAACTCGCGCGTGGTGACCCCCGGGAGTGGCGTCGGTAGGGTGGGCGAGGCGACGCGCCCCCCGGCGTATGCCCCCAATGATTGATTGATTGATAAGGAAATTCAGCAGTGGCAGAGGGGTTGATGATATGAAGGCTCTTGATCTTTATCTTGGGGGAGTATTGGGAGATGTTGTGGTACTCAGAATGGCAGGGGGGCTGGCTGTGGTAACGTAATGGCGGCGCTGAGTATAGGCTGGGGGATTTTGCCAAGGATAACTTTCCAAGTTACCTGGCGCGGCTCGTATCTTGTGATGTTTTTACCACTTTGCCCCAGCTTTAACCGATTGATCGGTTACGTTTACTCATATTAAGATGATTTTTGACTACCCCTTTAGTGTACAATCAAAGACTGACTAAAAACTTCATAGTGTAGGTGATAACGCGTGCCTGATGTCTTGACTGAAAATCCTTTTCAAGACAGCTGGAGCTTACACGTGGACGCGTTCCAATAATTTACTCCTATACGTGGAAGTTTCCTCACAATTCTTATATTATGCTAATCCTTTGATTAATTGTGGTGTTATAGGTGAATACCTACCAAATTATATTACCATATCAATACATCTTAATTTATACCCAAATTTATAATATTATACCTGGTGGAATTTTTATTCGTATCCCGCCCCGTCGGAGCGCCAAATTCCACCATTCAAATTAATACCATTTCCTCATAATTAGAGAGCGGTTTTAGTGGATAATTTCCTCACATTGATATATTTCGTTTTCTAAATAAATGAATGAGAACCATGCATAACTTAGCGTTAACTAAAACAATTACATCATCAATGGGGTAATTTTCCCGATTGATGAGGTTAAATATTTATTTTAACGCAAATTTATGAATAGTACTAATTCATTTATCAGAAACGAAATATATCAATGGCAAGCTAATAACATTCCGCTTATATTGATATGTTGCATGTAAAAAGTCTTCACGCAAATATTAAATGACGAAGAGTTTAAGTGAATGCATATTTTTTTTTCACTATGGCATTTTTTTTAGTGTATTTTACTGTTTTTTATTTGATAATATTATAGAACAAAGGTAATGGTGGGTGATACTAGCCGATGTATTGTAACACTGGCTAACAATTACAGTAGTCCCTTTCTCTGCCCATTCTATGTTTCATGTGAGGAGGCTGTAACATGCTTTTTAACTGTTGAAATCCTTAGCTTGGATTTGGGTTTTTAGCTTATCATTTGGAGTATTTTGAATGAGTTTCATCAAGAACAAAACAGAAATCATGTAACATACCTGATATTCCCGAAGTACCCATTTTGTCAACATCTAGAGTGACCACCTTCAACAGGTTAGGGGAGGGGTGTTGATTTTATGGTCCTGGATTCCCTCTGTAGATACTCCTCAAATCTGTAAACAATGACGGTTTCTTAATTTTTTTAAACTTAACCCCTTGAGACCCAGAACAAATTTTCATTGTTATTTGACTACCCTTTAAAACACTTTTCAGTGAATATAAGCAATATTTTATAGATATGACCCGTTTAGTATCCTTGTCGACTAACAAAAAATTGGTATATTCAGCTAGTTTTTGTAATTTTATGGCTAACAACAGACTATTTTATATAGCAAAGAAAACATTTGGGCGTGAAGGAGTTAAATACCATGAGAGAGAGAAAGAGAGAGAGAGAGAGAGAGAGAGAAAGAGAGAAAGAGAGAGAGAGAGAGGAGAGAGAGAGAGAGAGAGAGAGAGAGAGAGAGAGAGAGAGAGAGAGAGAGAGAGAGAGAGAGAGAGAGAGAGAGAGAGAGAGAGAGAGAGAGAGAGGGGAGAGAGAGAGAGAGAGAGAGAGAGAGAGAGAGAGAGAGAGAGACAGAGAGAGAGAGAGAGAGAGACAGAGAAGAGAGAGAGGAGAAGAGAGAGAGACAGAGAGAGAGAGAGAGAGAGAATCTTAGGCCCGTACCGAGGTCATGATGAAGGTCGAGCGCGGACGACGAACGACAGAGGAAGGGTAGCGTAAAGGGATATTTTTTGATATCCCTTTTACGCTACCCTTCCGCTGTCGTTCGTCGTTCCCGTTCGTCGCTCGACCTTCATCATGACTCTCGGTACGGGCCTTGAAAACTGAGACAGTCTTAAGTCTCACGGGCAAGGTCCTGTTCTGATGGCAGCGGGCGATTGGCTCGTGATTCCCTCTGGCGTTGCAACTGTTCCTCTAGGCCACAGAGCTGGGTAGCTTCTCTGTATCTCACTGGGCCCTTACATTTCTTACCCATCTGCATTACCATGAAATATTTATAAAGATATTCTCATCAAGAAATTTAATACCTGAAATCTAATATTTATTTTACATATGATACAATCAAACTTAAAATTTAATAGTCACTTTCTTGCTTTTTCTCCACATGAAAACATATTTTTTTGGGGAAAAACTTGCATGACCAAATCCCCTTTAAAATGTACCTCTATGTCAAGTAATATGAGGAACTCCTATAACCTTACATGACCTGTTTTCTTTTGTCTTTGATGTACTTGCATGATATCTTGATAATTGAAAAATAAGTAAAAAAATTCTTTTTCAAACTTTTCTTTATAGAATTAATAGCTCTACGTATATGTCGATCATCATATTTTGAAAATGAAATCCAAACATCTGGTTGCCCACCTTTTTTGGATGTGGCCGCCTGGTTTTGGTGCGTGTGCACCATGAATCCTGGCACGCTCTTTCCTGCTTTCTTAAAACATCTTGTAAGTGAAATTTCTGAATGACCTTCATTCCTACTGGAGAAATCCTCGGATGACTGATGCCTTTGTAGGCAGAATGTGAGTGGCGTGAAGGGTGTGTAGCTTAGCAAAACTGGATGATGATTGGGACATTGCCCATAGTGGGTGCTTTCGGCGTAAAAGCTTATTAATTACCACTATGCGGCTTTCAGGGCTCCTTGGTGGCTGTTGAGGAAATGAGGTGAGAAAAACATTGACTGAATTAGGAGGATGTAAAGTAGTTTCAAAGATGCTTTGATTTTTAGCATACAAATACCACCAAAAATATAATAAGAATATGGTACAAACAAGGTTGCTTGATTTAAATCAAGTTGATTTTAATAACCGATTTAAATCAAATGATTTTTTTTTTTAAATCACTGATTTAAATCATAACCTTATCATTATTTGAAAACGAGAAGGGTAAGAAGGAAAATTAAGCAAATGGGCTTTATGAACACCAATTTTATCATTGTAGTATAATTATATCGTAATGAGACTAAATGAGTAGTGCGGGGGAATCCACTGTAGCACTTTTAGATATCAAATTGCCATGTGGCTGTTTTCACAGCAGAAATATCTTTTTCTCAATTATATATATATTTTTGTTGTACTGTACAAAAAGCCACACTACTATAACCAAAAGTTGAATGTGCATGTTACTTTTGTTTATAAAAAGCCAAAGTGATATTAACCAGTTAAATATGCATTATGATTAATTATAATTAATAGAATTATATTTTTAGTTTGATAATTATAATTATATTATCAAACAAAAAATATAATTCTCTTGTTTAACCACCGAAGTAATTATTACTACAACAAAAATCCCATTGAATCCGATTGATTTCCCATTGGGAAGTCAAGTAGCAAGGATGACTATGAAAAATTAGGCCGAACAGTATGATATAGCAAAATCAGGCAATATTTTGTGTAGCCGACTCTCATCACAGACAGAATGATGACCTTTCATATGCCAGCTAGGAGGTTATTACCGGAGGTCAAATTAATAATCATTTGGTGTGTCTTGGGGGGAGGGGGGTAAAGCTTGCAGGACGGTAAAGACCGCCCACTCGATCCCCCAGCCAATAGGAACCACGAATGGGACAGGGCCAGTCTGGATGTGTTTTTGCGAGCATCAGTGCAGCCTGGGCCAGCCTAGACCCGTCTAGACCGGCCTGGCAAACGTCGCGAAAATGCGCTTATAGACATAAGGCCTATTGATGTGAAAACTTCCATCACAGAAATAGAAAATATGTAAATTCATCTGTATTTCATGTTATATGCATTTTTTATTCACTTATTCTATCTCTTTTTAATATAATTATGCTAAATAATATTCTGTAGTAGTTATATTTCATGTAGAACATCAAATTAATAAAATAAAATAAAATAGATTTAAATGAAATAAATCTTTAAATTAAATAAAATATATATATTTTTTTTTAAATAAAAAAATCAACAACCCTGGATACAAAACCACTGGCAGTTGAAGACCATCTCTATAAAAGCCAAAGAATAAGGGCAAGATAATTAAGGCCACATCAAGCACAGATGATAATAAGGGTTTCTACTTTAGGTAATCAACAACAAATAGTTTCAATGGTTGAAACATGACATAGTTTTCATGGCATGTTGGCTGACAATGCTTAGTCTAATGCAAATGTCCGTATCATAAATCATCCCAGCTGTTACTGGGATGATTTATATACTCACATGCACTTTTCTTCATTAAATTCCGGAACTGAAAGGAGCTGTTAAAAAACCCCCAAATGATTGACATTTCAAAACAAAAAAATGAGGAAAAAAAGCCCTTGGGGGGGTTTTCCGGGTGTGGTGGGTTTAAAATACTTTTTAGGATACTGAATGGTTGGAAATCGTCAAAACCACACACCAACAAACGGCTATTGTGACGGGCTGCTGTGGCCAACAAACACGAGGACCCAAAAAAGACCTTGATATTTACAGGTAAGCTATGAAGTTTAATAGCCCTTCTCCATATATTACCAAAAAAAAGTAAAATAATAGGAAGGAAAAATGAAAAACAAGGGGGGAAACTCCCGCCAAAAACCGTTTGATTTTTTGATACCAAAAAAAGACAAAATGGGGCTGAAAATGACCGAGAAGAGTCGTAATGCGGGAAAAAGTGGGGTAAAACGAATTAGTGGATAATTAGATAAGATGGAAAAAAGTGTTCAAACTGGAAAAGGATAATACTTTTTAAAAAAAATAGATGAACAAATTAAATAAAAACAAGACGTAAAAAGGTGGAAAAAAGCCGCATAAATGTATTCTACATAAAAAGGGAAAAATGACAAAAGGGGAAAAAAAGATGAAAGAAAAACATGGAAGATAGAAAAAAAAAAAGACCAGAAATTTCGTCGATAATAAAGATCAAAAATGAAAAAAAAAATCTGCCCAAAAAAATAGAAAAAAGTAATCAAAAAAAAGGAAAATTTTAGTAAAATACGGTACAAAAAATGTTCATCATTTGGGGTCTCAAAGAAAAAGTGCTGCCCTAGAAAACAAAAGAAAGAGGAGAAAAGAAAGTGTCAAAAAAAATATTTAAAAGTATAGAAAAAAATAGGAGTAAAGAAAAAATAGAAGAAAATAGGTTAGGGAATATAAGGGGGGGGGCCCCCCCCTTTAAAAGTTAATTTAGGTAAAAAAATCAGCCTAGATATTTTGTCTAAGGATAAAAACTGGAAAAGCAGAAAAATATAAAAAAATAGGATAAAAGATATGAATGGGAAAAGAGAGGCCGTTTGAATGTACGTTTAAAGAAGCCAAAAAAAAAAAACGAATTGAGAACGAAAAGGAAAAAACTGAAATTCTTTTGGGCGAGTTTTTAGCCCAAAAACTGAAAAGGGTATCAAAAAGAGAAAGGTAAGAGAGACAGTTAAAAGGGAAATGAAAAGGATGGCGGGAAACGTACAAAAATTTAAAATGGGCTTGTAAACATTACAGAATTAAACTTTTACCTAGGCCAAAAAACCCAACAATTGGGTTTAGTAAAACAAAGCTGAGTGTTCTGAGGATGTGCCAGTTGGGGGGGGTCAATATAATTATGGGGGGCAAAACAGAATCAAAAAAAAGGAGGGGGTGTAATGGTGTTAAAAAGGGAAAAGTGGTGTAGGACAGGGGAAAAAAGGAAAAAGGGTTGGGCAGGGGTGTTGAAGGTAGATTGGGGAAAAAAAAGGAAAAATAAGAACTAGTACCGTATACGTTCCCCTAAGACATTTTCCTGGGGGAGAAAAGCTAGGGAGACATGAAAGACACAAGAAAATTTTTAAAAGAATGCGATGGAAAATTGTGGAATAAAATTTGATGGGGATTTTAAACTGCAAAAAAATTTTTGCTGGGAAAAGGTTACTGAAGGAGGGAAACTCTGGGGGTGGTACATTGTTGGATTTGGTAAGAATAACTCATGACTCAGGGGTTAAAGAGAACACAAGATTCAGGGGTAGCGAAGAACCAAAAGACTAGTCCTACTTAGACAAAAGAATGGAAGAATTAGTAAAGTAAATTATATGCCCACGGAAAGAGTGACCATGTCTTTTGAATTTGAAATAAATATAGAAAAATAAGGGAGAAGAGAAGACCAAAAAGGAAGATACAATTAGGGAAAGCAGACTTTGACGGACTAGAAAATTTTTCGGGGGAACAGCTGGAGTAATTTCCTGCAGCAAGGAGTACCCAAAAAAAATTTTTGGATGAGTTCATCCGTTTAAACAAAAGAAAAATAGTTATGTTCCAAGGATAGTTATCAGAAAAAAGAAAAAAAATAATGGTTTAAACAGAAAATGTGAATTAGCAAGACTAGAAAGAGAAAAAACATGGAATAGTTGGGGGAAAAAAAGGGAGGTATCAACCCTTGGGAGAAGTACAAAACAACTAGAAATGAATACGTAAGAATCCGAAGAGAAGAAGAAGTAACTAGGGAAAAGGAATATAATAGAAAAATGTGGGAACGAACCGAAACTTTTCTATGATATAAAAAATGGAAAAAGGAAAACAGGGAAGGAATAGATAAGCTGAAGGTAGAAGGCATAGTGTACGAAGATGCATTCAACAGGCCGAGGTGATGAATAAGTGCTTACAGACTGTATTTACAAGAGAAAGTAAATTTTAAAACGAAAAATATAATAGCAAAAGAAAATATAATGGAAAACATAAAAGTAGACGTAATAGAAGAAAAAAGGCAATGAAAGTCAAGATGTGAGAAAGCCCCGGGTCCAGATGGAGAAATCGAACTGGATAATGAAAGAGGGGCAGTAACCAACTACGGAAAGTTACAAAAGTGTAATTGAGAGTTCACTCAAGGAGAGCAGAGTCCCGCTGATTGGAAAAGAGCAAATATTGGGCCAATTCAAAAAGGAGGAGACAAAGAAAAACCCCACAAAATTTTACAAGCCAGTATGTGTACAAGTGGTAGTGGCAAAAATGTGTGAAAAAATTGTAAAGGACAGAGGGTTGAAATTTTTGGAAGAGACAAACACACTCGCAGTGGCCAGTTTGGATTTAGAAAAGGGAAATACAATGTATGTACAACAAATTTTTTAAAGCTTTTACTCGAGAGTGATCGATGTGACACAGGAAAGAGAGGGGGGGTCGATTGCATATACTTGGACCTAAAGAAGGCATTTGACAAGGTACCTCACAAGAGACTGCTCTGGAAGCTAGAACATGTAGGAGATTGAGGGTGTTTGCTGAAGTGGATGGAAGATCTTTTTGAGCAACAGAGAGATGAGAACAGTAATAAAAGATCAGAAGTCAGAATGGTGCAGTGTGATAAGTGGAGTTCCTCAAGGATCAGTATTGGCCCCAGTGATGTTCTTGGTCTATGTAAATGATATGAC
>JACEEZ010019999.1:0-50000 GCA_016584305.1 Chionoecetes opilio | reverse complement strand
TGCAGATATGAATCTTTTCTATAGGTCACCATAGGTTACCACTAGGTTACCACTAATCTGAATCACTATCGCTAGCGAAAATCTGGGCATCACATCAGACATAGTGAAGCTGGATACCAAGTCTACAATCACTTAAAAGCACTTGAGAAGGAATAAAGTTACAAGATAAGAGCGCGCCTACCATTGAATAATGCAGGTATCAATCAATCATTGGGGGCATACGCCGGGGGGCGCGTCGCCTCGCCCACCCTACGACGCCACTCCCGGGGGTCACCACGCGCGAGTTCCCATGCAGGCTCTTTTCCCATACCAAGCAGCTCTCGACAAGAAACATCAACTTGCCCCAGCCACGAGCCTTGTGGGCGCCCCCTTGGCCTCCTCCACGCCGGATTGTCTCTTACAGATACAACCCGATGGGAAGGATCGGTTTCAGGGTAGCGTGCCACATGCCCATATAGCCGAAGTTGGCGCTGACAGACTATGCAGGTAATAGGCCTCGATTCAGTCTCACGGTGCAATCGCTGATTTGACACGTAATCATCCCAGCGATACCCCATGATTCTGCGAAGACACTTATTACCAAAGGCATTGATTCGTCTCTTCAAGTCACTATTTAGTGTCCATGTCTCACAACCATAGAGTAAGACAGGGATCACAAGCGACTGAAGATCCGGATCTTTTGTCCTTCTGCACAGGTACCGACAACGCCAAATACTCCCGCTGAGCGAGTCCATAACAACCGTGGGCTATGCCAATCCGCCGTAAGACTTCTTGACGTGACCCGCCGTCATTATGGACTGCGCTACCAAGGTATGTAAAACTTTCCAATATCTCAATGTCCTCGCCACACGCATGAAACAGACTGTATTGCTTCATCTAGTAAGTCTCCAAAACACCTGGACCTTGGTCTTGAGCCAAGAGACCTCAAGTCCAAAGGCTTTGCCTCCTCGTGCAGTGCCTCGAGAGCCATCACCAAGACCTCCAGCGACTCAGCAAAGATTACTGCATCATCGGCAAAAACAAGATCAGTGATCTTGGTGTTGCCGACGGATGCTCCACAATCACTTTGATCTACAACCTTGTCCAATACCAGTCCATACAAGCGTTGAAAAGTGATGGGGCAAGGACGCACCCTTGCCTCACTCCTGTATTCACAGGAAAGAAGCTGGATACACCTGCCCACACTTCACAGCACTCTCAGTCCCAGAATACAGACCAGTTATCAAACCAATAGTCCTTGCAGGAATCCCTCGAAGTCGCAGAAGATCCGCAGAGTGACTCACGATGCACTGAGTCAAACGCCTTCTTGAGATCAACATAGGCTGCAAGCATCCCCTGTCGAAACTCACGTCGGCGTTCCACCAGGACACGAAGCGCTAGGATACGGTCCGTTGTTGACTTACCAGGCGTGAACCCAGACTGCTGAGGTCTCTGATGCTTCACCAGATGACTGCAAATCCGTGTCAGTAATAGATGGGCAAGCACCTTGCCTGGTACGCTGAGCAGTGTAATACCGCGGTAATTGTTGCAGTCCTGACGGTCCCCTTTCCCTTTCCAGATAGGGACGACCAGCCCCCTTTTCCATTCAGGAGGAATGGTACCTGATTGCCACACGGCAGTCAGGACAGCATGCAACCCGTGGATCATGGCCTCACCCCCAGCTTTGAGGAGCTCCGCACTGATATTACAAACACCAGCTGCCTTTCCACCCCTCAACTTTGCTACAGCCTCTCTGACTTCGTCAAGAGAGGGTGCGGTTTCGTCAATGGGAGGATCGGCATCCACTGCCTGTAACCTAGGGCAGGTATACAACCCAAATAAACCCATTAAAGAAGCCCAAGCACTTGTGGTGTTTTTTGTCATGTGGTGAGTGGTGAGTGCGACACGCAACCCTCACCCAGGTGGCGAGTAGCAGACAGCAACCCGCATGAAACCAGCAAGGTAGACGGACGGCCAGTTCATATGATGTGAAAATTAAGATTTGCAGTGGTTGGATATGTGCATGTAGTACTATGTAGGTGAATTTACGAGTTATGGCAAAGATTTATGAGTCAGGATACATTGAATGATCTTTAAATGTGTGTTGTAATGGAGAAGGGGATGAGCGAGCGGGTGGAGATAGTAGAAGAGAGGTGAAGGCGCTAGCATCGTGTGGAAGTAGGGCGGGAGTTTCTCTTGGGTGTTATTGATTGTGGGGTTGTGGTTGTGGACTACCATATCATACCACTCTGCTATGGTTATCCTTTTAAGTTTTAGTTTTCTCTCATACGTAGGCGAGACACAGTATTCTTTCAAAATAAGGAAAAATTTCTGTATTGTGATTGGCTGGCATTTTTGATAACACAATGGTGATCTGCTGGCAGAATTGTTCTATTCTGCTAGTGAAAAACCTACTAGACTGTAGATTCTAGAGCCATTCTTCACATCCAGGCAGCCCAGGAACTCTGGCTGCCAATCGTAAGTTGTAAAATTAACATACCGTATTTTATATAATTAACTTTCCATGTAACATTTTGGAAGAAAAATATTGGATACTATTTGGTTACTTTTCAAATTAAGTGGATAAGTTTTTTCCATATTAGAACCCTGGAAGTCACTGCCTACAGGCGCTATAGAAAAAAAAAAAAAAAAAAAAAATTGCCAGCCATTAGGACTTGTTGGTAATTCCAACTTAACGAATACCGACTTATCGAGGTTTTACTATACTGCTATAATGAACAAATATTTTAAAGAATGAGTTCCTAATACCAATTAATTCATTATAGCAAGTCACCACTGTACACCAAACCTACAAACATTCAGATATCCTCAGTATAGATCCAATAGACAAATTATCACAAATATTATCAAAGAATGACTCAAAAAGATTCATAAAATACCTTAGCTAATACAGCTTTAGTTTTAAAGCTGTTAAGTAGTAATGGAGGAAAATCTGAATGATCTGTTTCTTCCATCTTTTCCAATACCAATTTCTTCATCTCTCTTTTCCCTCCCTTGGCTGTTTTTACTTTTGTTGACATCTCTTTCACATCAGATGACTTAGAATGTCTGAGAACCATGTCCTGAGAGTCAAGAGATAACAGGGGTTGCCTCTGATCTTGAAGCTTCAGCATAACTGGAGAGACACTGCTTGTGATGCTTGATGTGGATCTGGCAAGACATTACACTATCAAAATAATCAGCTCGAAACATTACAAAGCACAACCAATACCTGCATGATATTACCACAGTATTATACCAGATGAACACCGAATTCCCTTTGGTGGACGAAACTATTTTTTTCTGGTGAGTTTGTGTTTTGAATGAATCTGCTAACTTTTTCTGTCGCAATTTTATATTTTTTATTTTTTAGGTAGGTACGTAAAGGTTAGGTTAGATATAGGTTAGGTTAGGTTAGATTTGGTATAGGTTATGTTAGGTAATGGTTAGGTTCAATTGTTTTTTTGAAATTTTTGTTGAAAAAAAAAGAAAAAAAAAGAAAGTGATTTGCGACAGAAACAGTTAGCGAATTCATTCAAAACACATCAAAACTCACCAGAAAAAAATTGTTTCGTTCACCAAAGGAAGTTCGGTGTTCATCTGAAAATTTACCATTACCACTCTTGATAGGAGTAAAAACTAACCTCGTGTGATAGTTGGTCTCAGAGCTGGAGCTGCCTGGACGATGGAGACTTCTTTCTTGTAAGACCTCCAGTTCCTCCTTCATGGTATCTGAGTCCTGCTGGGGTGCCATGAGGAAAGATGCAGGTGACTGAGTCTTTGCACATTGTCCACGCTCCAACCTCATGGGCGGCACCCCTCTTTGTGCACCCACTGAAGTGCTGAAGAAGCTCTCATGACCAGCCATTCCTTGTGTTCTGTCAGTGAATAAAAAGACTGTTTCACTGCCACCATGGTATATAGTATGCAGGTTTAAGTGCATCTGACCTTTGCCAAACCCATAAGTTAAAACAGTTTTAAAGTATGCTTGGCCATTCCATGCAAGACTAATAAATGACAAAATGATCTTTTTGAATACAGTTATCTTTTCGTAGTAGTTTCGTAGAGTAGACTTCATCACACCAATAGATCTATTAACCAGAACCTTTCATACCAGTAGATATCAATACATCAGTGATATGCTATATCGCAGCAAAGGATATCTTGCAATAGATATGTACAGGTGTAGTGCCCCCCCTAAGCTAGATGTACATTTGAAGGGCTCAACCAACCTGGCGATTAAGCTGCCACCACCCACATTAAGTGGGAACAAAAATTAAGACTCCAGAGAATATATGAGGGTAACTGAATTAAATAAACGACTCGTTGTGGGGGTGTGTGGCACCCTCATCTTCCCGCCACATCTCAGTGTCACCCGAGGCGGGCAGTTGTGACTCCGGCGAGGCAGTGACCAGTCGTCCTGTCAGCTCTCTGTAATTAGAGGTTAAGTCTCCAATAAACATCACGCCGCGCCCCCAGCCCTTCTGTGTTCCAACCCCACCATGGCGCAGTATCTTCAGGGGCTCATGGAGGAAGGCATGGGAGGCGTAGAGACGCCTCCGGCAGGTAGCGGGCGCGCGGGAAAGAGCCGCGTGGTCCAACTTGCCGCCAAAACCACAACGCCACGCGTTTATACACCAAGCCCCGACATCACATCAGCCACTCAGCAGAAACTCTGGCCAACGACCCGGCAGCATCGCCCACCACCTCCCCAGGACCAGGGGGAGCGACCGGGGACATGTCGCCGGCAACTTTTTGAGGCGTGGGCCCCCAGCGTAGAGGACTACAGCAGCATCTGCGGTTGGGCGGCACCCACGCGGCACCTTATGTACGCCTCCTTTGTAAAAAAGAGGTGCAACAGCTCATCGACGCGCGCCTGGGGCAAGCAAGTGTTCAGGAAAACTTTTAAAACCACGGAGGCAATCGACGTTGTGAGAAGCGTGGTGATCGGTACACGCTGTATTATCGGAGCGTGGGCGGAATTCTTCTCTCTAGCAAGGCATCGAGGGACTGGTGTGCGTATATCTCCCAGTGCCGCGCCAAAGCGAATGAGTGCGGCTTTAGGTGCCCTGAGTGCCAGTCCCCCTTAGAGGAGTACATGCTCAGCAAGAAAATAGTGAGGGGGCTACGTGATCGCAACATGAAAGCGGGGTGTTGCGTTGCTTCCCACGCCTCGAGTCATTCAGTGAAATAGTTCGCGTGTGTAAAATTTTTGAGGCCGCGGAAAAGGCGAGGGGCCCAAAACCTTCGAGCTACGTAGCCAGTATGGGGGTCGGTGACACACTACCCCCCCCCGTCATGGCTCCACACCACGAGGTGGCGGCAGCGGGCCCCGCGCGCCGGCTTAGCGGACAAGGAAAAACCCGCCAAGACGGAGTCCGGCGGGACGCAGGCGGTGCCCAGCATGCGGTGAATCTGAGTGTACAGGTGGGCGTCAGTGCAGAGCGTTTGCAGCGACATGCCGTTGTTGCGGCCAGTAGGGGCATTCTGGCGCCTGTGTCCGGCCCTCACCCCCCAGGGCGGCGCTCGTCCGCCCGCCCATCATCGAACTTCACCCCTACCTCCGGTGCAGTGATCGTGGAGGAGTGGAGATGGCGGCGTCGCTGCCGTGGTGATCAGCTGCTCCCGGCCTCGCGCCACGTGTCCCTACACAGCAGTGGCGGGACACTGGGGCGCAAGGTCTGGGGCGGGTCGCCTACTGTTGGGGGACCTCGGCATATCCCAACGTAGTCCAGGCTACACCCACGGCAGTCACCCACGTTGCCGGGGGCAGCATGCGCCCTCCTGGGAAACCATCACCTGTCAGGTCTCCGTGGGGACTGTCTTCACCACAGAGTGCATCTACATAGCCGAAGGCGTGCAGCAACTTACCTATCGCTCAAGGCATGCAAGGCCCTTCGCCTGGTCCATCACACCTTCCCGCCCCCTTTCACCCACCAGTGTGTGTGCTGTGGAGCCATCAGACACCCCACAAGACCCACGTCGCCCGGAATCGCCACCTCAAAGAACTTGTAGAGGAGAACGCGATCGCCTCGAGAAATGGTTCTTGGAGCACTTCGGCGCACTGTGTTTGCCATGGGACGCACGCCGCTACCAGAGATGAGGGTCCGCAGTCCCCACGCAGTCCACCCTCCCAGCCTCAGTCCCGCTCCACTTCTTTGTCGAGGTACGACGACGAAAAGCTGGGGCGACGATGTTAACAAGGTGCATCACGAGGCGGTGCCCGCAGGCGAGCCACCGAATGGTGCTCCAGAATGGTGGTAGTGCCAAAAAGGACGGAAGGCCCCGTTGCACGGTCGACTTTCAGCGCCTTAACCGTGCGAGCCTCAGAGAGACACACCCCCACCAGACCGCCCTTCGATCTCGTCTCTAGCGTGCCCAAACATACATTTAAGACCGTAGCGGACGCATACTCGGGTACCACCAGGTCCCCCTCGACGAGGAGAGCCGCAAGCTCACAACACATCATCCCCTGGGGGCGCTTAAACCGGTACCGCCGCACCCCCCTGGGCCACTGCGCTTTGCAGGACGCGTTCAAAAGCGTTTTGACGACACCATCACCGACGTGCCCAGGAAGCTCAAGTGCGTGGACGACACTCTACTCCAGGAAGCAGCGTTTAGCGACGCCTTCTGGCACACATTTCAATTTTCTCCAGAGGTGGCATGGAGAGCGGTGTCACCCTGCGACCTGACAAGTTCCGTTCTGCAGGAGGAGCGTCACCTTTTCCGGCTACCTCCTGGGCTGGGAAGGGGACCACCAAGCCGCGACCTCGTCAACAGCATAACCGACTTTAAGATGCCCGCCCAGCCCACCCCGACTGACGGCGGTCAGGTCGGCCTCGTTTAACCCGGTCGCGCCCTTTTGGCGGTCGCCCCTGTTATGGAGCCCTTCAGGGAGCTACTCAAGAAACCGGGTGGGAAGGCCCGTTTACTGGGACAAGCAGTTGGAGGGGGCTCTTCACCTCCGCCAAAGACATTATTGGGCGATGGCGGGGCCCAGGAACTGCGCTTTCTATGGGTGTGTCGCGCCCTACAGCAGTCCTCACGACATCAGTCGCCAGGGTATTGGCTTCCTTGTCCTGCAGCAGTACTGCGAGTGTGTCTCGGAGAAAGTCGCCGCTATGCTGCCCTGGCGGGTGGAAACTTGTGCTCTGTGGCAGCCGACATCTCACAGCGGCCAAGAGGAACTACAGTACCCTCGAGGGAGAAGCGCTTGCCATCGCCTGGTGCCTAAAGAAGGCAGCCTCTTTCCCCCTGGCTGCAAAAACTTCACGCTCGTCACAGACCACAAAGCCCTTACAAGGATTTTCGGAGACAAGGAACTAAAGGGGCATAGCCAACCCCCGGGTCCCCCAACCTAAAAAAGAAGACGCTAATGTTCACCTTCCGCATCAAGTAAACCGAAGGGCGACACTAAATGCGCGGCAGACGCCTTGTCGCGCTACCCGATCCTGTCAGGGGGCCAGAAGGATCGGACGAAGACGATGAAGAGCTGGTATGCGCAGCCATGACCGCAGCCACGGCCGCGGCAGCCCAGGACGAGGTGGGCATGTGGTGGACCTTCATCAAGTGGAGGAAGAGGCTGCAAAGGGGGCGAGGAGTTTCCGGCTCTTGCGGGAATGCGTAAACCAATGACGGGTGGGCTGAACGAAAGGACTGGGAGCCGCTCGCCCCCCGCCAGTACTTCAAGATGCGGCGCCACCTCTCCTGCCAAGGGAACATCGTCCTTTACACCTGTGACGAGAAAACCCGCGGCTGGGTCATACCTGCGGCCCGAGGCGTGCAGTCCTCGCGAACCTTCATGCGGGGCACCAAGGCAGGGACTCAATGCTACGCAGGGGGAGGCAGTCAGTCTTTCTGGCCAGGGATTGACGCGGAGGGGGAGCAGAAGAGGCGCCAATGTGCGGTATGCGATACGCACGCCCCTCCAGCCCCGCAGAAACCCTCTTGCCACCCCCGCCCCCGCAGTACCCATTCCAGCAAGTGGTGGCTGATTTATTTCAAATGGACGGCCACACCTATATCGCCGTCCCCTGACAGGCTCTCGGGATGGCTCGAAGTGGAGCACCTGTCAGGCGACGCCACCAGTGCACGCCTCATCACGGTGTTCCGACGATGGGTTTAAGCGCTTCGGCATCCCACAGGAGCTGTCGTGCGATGGGGAACGAACCTCACCAGCCAGGAATCCAGGGGCTTCCTCGAACCTGGCGTGTGGGCTGAGGGTCTCATCAGCACATTACCCCCCGTCTAACGGCCGCGAGAGGCGGCAGTCAAGTGTGCCAAGAGGTTGGGTAAAGCGGCAACACTGGCCGGAACGGCTCCCTGGACACCGACGCCGCTTTCATGGGCCATCATGCAGTACCTCAACACCCCCCCGCAGGGCTCTGAAGCCTCCCCAGCCCAGCTGATCACCGGACGTCAGCTGCGGGAACGCGTCGCTTATGAGGTGAGCGAGCGATGGGCGTGGCTGCTGCGGGGGCGCGAACGGGGCCCTGGCCCGCTCTGGGACAGTGCAGCTTCCCGGCATGACCAAACAGCCCACAACCTCAGCCCTCACGCCCGGCTCGGACCCGCATCCTAAACCCCGGCAGTGGGCGCTGGGATCGCGCAGGCACTGTCCTGGAGACTACGGCACCCAGGCAGTACTTGGTGCGGCTGGACGGCAGTGGGCGCACCACCATCAGGAACCGGCGCCACCTGCGCCCTCTCACATGCGTTCAGGGGGCACTACGACGGGGCAACAGCGATGCTGGCGCCACCCCGCCCAGCCAAGGGAAAACCTCAACGCCACAGACAGGCACCACGCCACCTGCTGGACTACGTGTTAGGTAACGCCACCCCTCAGGCAACACACTGAGTGCCAAAACATATCACAAAATTTGTTTGTATCCCTCGGTTCACTTTTTTCAAAGTTTGTTTTTTCATTACACCGCCCACGGTGAGCTATTGGTGTAATTGGGGGGGGAGTGTGGGGGTGTGTGGCAACCCTCATCTTCCCGCCACATCTCAGTGTCACCCGAGGCGGGCAGTTGTGACTCCGGCGAGGCAGTGACCAGTCGTCCTGTCAGCTCTCTGTAATTAGAGGTTAAGTCTCCAATAAACATCACGCCGCGCTCCCAGCCCTTCAGGGGGGAGATGCTGAGAAGTGCCATAGAGGTAAGGCGAAAAGAGCGCCTTACCCGTCTTCAGGCGCTTTTGTAACGGCCCGGCTAAGGCACCGACTAAAGCCCATGTACAGTCGAAAGTTCAGGCGCTTTTGCACTGCCTTACACCTCAAAGCCTATGGCGTGGGCGTGGTCTGAGAATCCTACTAGCCAATCACGTTGCCTATCTGAGCGCTGCTTAGGCAGCTTCGACCAATCACAAGGCTTGAACACGTCTCTGCTGAAGCAAGGAATGTTGTCCCTCCCCCCCTAACCAAGCACTTATGGCAAGGATACACCGCTCTCCCCCGCCAAAAGCTGTTTCATCACAAGTTTGACGTTCAACGCAGGTTTTGACCACTTATATATTTTTGCATTGGGACGTGCCATACACCATGGTAATCGTTAAGGTGTGCCGATTCCGGGACAGTGAGTGAAAATTTAATGCAAGCAACATTCCAGGAATAAGGAGAAGATGAATAAAAAAAGGTGAAAAAAAAGTTTATACACGATTTCATTTTGCTCTCATTATCTCATTATAGGTATAGTTTACTGCAATTTTTATACATTCATGATATGCACTAATGTCTCGTGAAGATGATGGTATGTTCAGCTGTCCTAAATATCATCTGGTAGTATGATAATATCGTATAATAGTACAACATTTTAGTGCGGGCGGAGCACCTGCCGCCCGCCGCCCGCCGCCCGCCCCTAACCAACACACAACACAACATTTCTTATCACCAGCATATAACACCCTATAATGCCGCATTAGTCTTGCACGATCAATTCATACACACCTTGCAACACTATTAATACGTAAACACCAATTGTTACGTTGTAGGAACTGAAACAAGGCTGTATTTGCTTTATAAACAGAAGATGAATGTCTGTCAAAGGCCCACAGCAGCTCACTAAGTCAGGGTCTGACCATGCCTTAGTTTTCAGCGCCTTTAGCGGTGCCACTAAGGCAGCAATCTCGACTGAGCATAGCGGTGGGAGGGCGTTTCGCCTTACCACAGGCGCCCTAGTGGATAGGGCGCCCTAGCTCACTCTCAGCATCTGGCCCCTGTGTTCCAACCCCACCACTCGTTAACAGGGTTTCCTTATAATTATCACTGTATAGATATAAATAATCACATCCCCACTAAGGTTTCACCAAAAACACGAAACAATAACAATACCCAAAACGCCTTAACTCTCACTTGGGCTTAACATAATCACAAAAGTTCCTAACCACTGTCACTAGGTAATATACCTATCTCTACATAAACACATTCAAGACTAGGCATGGCCTTAGCTCTTAATAATGGTGTCCTGGACGGCTACACCACCTGCTGTCACTCAGCTGGTTCCAACACTCGACATGGGCCACGTGCTCCACTGGCTTCCTTCCACAAACCGCAGTCTCGCCACTCCGCTCACCTCCCAAGAAAAACCCTGTATAAACAATACAAGTTACAAGTCTGTCATGAACTAATCAATGCACAAGATATCCTTATAAAGGCCTCTTCCATTTGTGCCCAAGTTGCATGAACCAGTTCTTTCAGTTCAGGGTTGGGTTCGCGTGTCACAAATGGAACGCAAAAACCCCGTTTTTTGTTTACAAACATTTTCAGCTGGCGAGGCAATTTAAAGTAATCGTCCAGACCATTTCATCATTCCTGATTTAATGCAGTCAAAATATAGCCATGATCGAGTATATCAACAATATGTTGTCACATTTTGCATCCAGTCACCCGTTTTTAAATGATCCGCATTCAAAATCTGTAAATTCCCCGTGCTCTCAAAACACAACTGTTTATCAGCAGACGACGCA
Organism: Chionoecetes opilio; assembly: GCA_016584305.1. Lineage (NCBI taxonomy): Eukaryota > Metazoa > Arthropoda > Malacostraca > Decapoda > Majidae > Chionoecetes > Chionoecetes opilio. Next base: position 39,059 of record JACEEZ010019999.1, on the reverse strand, counting down.
CCATGGGTCGGCGACGTCACAACAGGGAGCCTCCCAGTACCGCCTGATACATATGCGCGGAGACTCTGAGAAAAATGTAGTACTTGGGGAATTTTGGGTGTTTCTGATATATTTTTTGTGCGATGTGGCATGTACTTACATCCTGTGTGGGTGCAGCGTGGGGGCTGTGCCTTTACCGAGAGCTTAGCACCCATTTGCAAACTGTGGGGCGACGATATATGTGTGCAGCGGTGGCAAGCGGCGGGTAGTAGCAAGGCCACCGAGATGAGAGGGCTGCAGTACCCTGGCTATTACCAGCCGCTCCCCGTCGCTCCAAAGGTCTGCACACATATATCGTCGCCGTGTGGGTTGTGAATGGGTGCTAAGCTCTCGGGAATGGCACGGCTTTCTTGCCGTGCCCATGCAGGATGCAAGTATGTGCCGTGTCGCACAAAAAATATACCAGAAGCACCCAAAATTCCCCAAGTACTACATTTTTCTCAGTCTCCGTGTGTTTGTGTCGGGCGGGGCTGGGAGGCTTACCTCTTGTGTCGTCGCCAGCAAGTTTCGCGCCACGGCTGGAATGTGGCTGTTGTTTTTCCCGCGCTTTTTACAAAAGTCATGTTTTTAGGGAAATAAGGCGTGAAAATGAATAATTTTTTGTGGATTAGGTATTTTGAATGAACATTCAACATAATTATGCAAAGAAAAAATGGGTCTGGACGATTACTTTAGGAGAGAGAGAGATAACGAGAGAGAGAGAGATAACGAGAGAGAGATAACGAGAGAGAGAGAGAGATAACGAGAGATAACAAGAGAGAGAGAGAGAGAGAGAGAGAGTACGAGAGAGAGAGATAAAAAGAGATATAACTCAGCTAGCTGCTATGTGAAGGGATCATATCAAGTTTAAGATCGCGGGAACGCATGGCTTCCACCAGCCATGTATGCCTCTTTTATGCCGTCTGACATCCTCTCCGACTCGTGCATGCGGAAAACCCTTCACGATAACAGAAATAGGGCCCAAGGCGACCATTGTTTGTTATGAACTGAAAACTCTACCCAAGCTACCCACCTCTCAATGTGAGTAGAGAAAGTTCACGGGTTTTGCTGAGTCACTACGCGCTTTGCCTCTGACCCAGGTTTTCGTGCGCAAATGGAACGCCTGAACTCTTGGGTTCCGTGAACTGGTTCTTGAAATGTCGCAAATGGAAGAGGCCTTAAAGTAGTCGTCCAGACCCATTTTTTTTTTGCCTAATTATGTTGAATGTACATTCAAAACACCTAATCCACCAAAAATAATTGATTTCCAGGCCTTATTTCCGTAAAAACACGACTTTTGTAAAAAGCGCGCGAAAAAAAAAATCTTCCCTCCAACAGGGCTACGACTGTTATTGATGACGTCAGAACAGGGACGCCCGCAGACACTCTGTCTGACACCTGTCGGCAAATGTTATGATGAGCGATTGTACTTCGGTGTCAGACAGTGAATCTGTCGCTGTGACAGATTTAGAGTACGATGCTCAATCTGACACCGAAAGAAATGACGCTGGTCGCGTATACTATGAGGAAAACGAACCTCAGATTGTCATGGGATCCTATATGTTTGAGCCCGAGTACGAGGTGAATTAACAGGTGTTAGCAGAGCCTGAGGTTCAGCAGGAGGACCTGGCACTTCTCCAAAACATGGATTGGTAAATAAGGTTAACCATGTGTGTGTGGGAATCACAATGAAGGTAACTTTCGAGAAAATCCTATGGTTAGTTTTGGAGCTACAGTCAAACGTCATTATTCGGAAACCACATACTAGCATTAACTACAGCATAGAGTTGGAAAATATGCGGGCGGGAAGGCAGAAAGTGTGACAGCCACACCACTACAGGGTCTCTCACCACAGGGCACGTCCACGCCCACTCCACACCTGGTTTACTTGGTTACTTGGTCTTGTTAAGAGGCAAAGCCTCACAGTCGTGGTGGTCCATCGCTACCCTCACTACACACCGTTTCTCAACACAACTGTTCGCCCCAACACACTATAGGCGTGAATCACCACACGCCACTCCGCCACTCCACTCCTACACACGCCACTCCTTTCCGTGTGCAAACTTTTCTCGAAAGGCACAGCTGTCTTGCTGCACCCATAAAGGATGCATGCATGTGGCATATAGCAAAACAAATCTATCAGAAACACCCAAATATCTTCAAGTACTATTATATTTATCTCTGTGTTTACGTGCCTCTGATCAGCGCGGGAAGAGGATCCTCCCTGATGGTACGTCACGGAGCCTGAGCCTGAGCGTCTGCAAATCTTGAGTGCGTTTTGAGAACTCGGGGAATTTGCAGATTTTGATTGCGGATTATTTAAAAACGGCTGACTGGATACAAAAAGTGACGACGTATTGTTGATATACTCGTCAATGGCTATGATTTGATTGCATTAAATCAGGAATGATGAAATGGTCTGGACGACTACTTTAAGTCGTACGTCACACACATACCTTAGAAAGGGTTACCAGGAACGACTCCCCACACCCAACCTGTCAGTGCAAAGGTCGTCGAGAGAGAGAGAGAGAGAGAACGTCTGTCTGCCAACTCTTCCTCACCTTCTTGCCGAGAAGTCACAAGTGACTACGAACATATGAATAGATACATATATCCAAATGATTTGGGACTGAGGAGTGAAGAAAAATTACTATTTATTAAATGGCTATATATTACTTACACTCACAACTTTGTGTAAACTTTCCGTCAATCGTGAGTCACGGGATTGACTCATTTTCCCTCGTTACATGGCTTCTCCCCCCCCCCCCCCCCAAAAAAAAAAAATCTTGTTTCTCAGTCCTTCATCACACATCGTACCATATATCTAGCTAGGTACAACAAGAAAATAGTAACAGATCATGACTCCTCTCCCTTTAAATTCACATATTGGTTTTCTATCCACACAAAAAATATAAGTTGGACATTACAATTCTCAAATGAACTACAAAAACAACAATTAAGTGGTATTGCATTTTTAACTTCTTCATCTCCCTCACCAAGAGCAGATTAGCCAGTTTGGGATACATAGTCAATGTAATGACTTTACTCCATCTTCTCACGTCATCTCCTCCTACTTTGCTCACTTAGGCCGAAGCCATATAGTCGCGACTGGACTCATCCCTCTAGTCTGTAATGGTTGTTCCTTTACCCCACTAAACCTAGGCATAGGCACGTAGGGAGAAATCACGCCTGGATTTTCTCCATACCCTTCCGTAACTTGGGATAAGGCTCACCTCCCAATTGAGGCATACACTCCTGCGTCAATCACCCATCGAGCAAAGCTCAGAGCCAAGTACATCCTCGGGTCTAACGATATCCTTTGCGGGTTTAGTGTTTAGTGTAATCTATGTACACCCTCTAAGGTAACACTTTCCTAACCTTTACAAGTCTGTCTAGGGGACTTTCATCAAAATATCTCTTTCTCACTAGAGACTAACACTTCTTACTACCTGTCTTTAACATTCCTCAACATATCTCCTCACTGGCCTCCTCTGTCTAGGTGGTGGTTGTTCAAGTTCCTCCTCCACTATTACCACTTCTGCTGGCTCCAACAGCCATCTATCCTGTCCTACATTAGTGTTATATTCCATTATACTATTTGTTAGCTTAACCTTACCGCAAGGTAAGGTAACCTAATCTTACCGCAAGGTAAGGTAACCTAATCTTACCTTACCTTTTACATGTGTTAGTGTGGATTATAGGCCCTCTATCCACACATTCCCATATCCACATCCATCCGACATCATAATCCACATGCATACCTTTAACAATACATCAATACCCTCATCATCCACACTTTCCCTAATCCTTCATTCTTATCCACTTCCACACTGCATCCACACTACCTTCACTTCCCACTTCACCTTCATTTTCAGCTGCGGATCTTGGGCGTGCGTGTTTCATGCAGCACCCTTTCACTTCCCCGCCGCGGCATGTGCCAGGCCATCACTACTGTCTTTATCCTTATCTATGCCTGTGTTACCACGTGGGTAAGGGGAACCATGAAATGGATCCCTCACCAGCTGCCACCAACTTGTATTATCCACCCTTAGCTAGATGTTAATTTGAAGGGCTCAACCAACTTGGTGATTACGCTGCCACCACCCACATTAAGTGGGAAAAAAATTAAGAATCCAGAGAATATATGAGGGTAACTGAATTAAGTGAACGACTTGTTAACAGGGTTTCTTTATAATTATCACTGTATAGATATAAATAATCACATCCCCACTAAGGTTTCACCAAAAACACGAAACAATAACAATACCCAAAACGACTTAACTCTCACTTGGTCTTAACATAATCAGAAAAGTTCCCAACCACTGTCACTAGGTAATATACCTATCTCTACATAAACACATTCAAGACAAGGCATGGCCTTAGCTCTTAATAATGGTGTCCTGGACGGCTACACCACCTGCTGTCACTCAGCTGGTTCCAACACTCGACATGGGCCACGTGCTCCACTGGCTTCCTTCCACAAACCGCAGTCTCGCCACTCCGCTCACCTCCCAAGAAAAACCCTGTATAAACAATACAAGTTACAAGTCTGTCATGAACTAATCAATGCACAAGATATCCTTATAAGTCGTACGTCACACACATACCTTAGAAAGGGTTACCAGGAACGACTCCCCACACCCAACCTGTCAGTGCAAAGGTCGTCGAGAGAGAGAGAGAGAACGTCTGTCTGCCAACTCTTCCTCACCTTCTTGCCGAGACGTCACAAGTGACTACGAACATATGAATAGATACATATATCCAAATGATTTGGGACTGAGGAGTGAAGAAAAATGATTATTTATTAAGTGACTATATATTACTTACACTCACAACTTTGTGTAAACTTTCCGTCAATCGTGAGTCACGGGATTGACTCATTTTCCCTCGTTACACAGGTAAGTACATAAGGTTTTTTGCAAAAAATATGTACAATAGTCAAGGTAAGTGTTCTTATTGGGGCATCAGGTACACTACCAATGTGTTACTTGAAAGATATTCCCCATGTGTTTGAGGAAACACTGGCACATCGCATGCCACAGTGAAGCCATGTGCCATTGTGTGGGTTGTCACCAGAAGGTTCCCGTGGTGTAACGGGTAGCACAGCCGCCCGGCAAGCGGAAGGTCCCGGGTTTGATTCCCGAGCGGTGCAACCTTTTCTGGTGAGACCCCCTACTCTAACATGGCGCAGTGAGTAGGATCGTGGATGCACATTCCCCCGGTCAGGCCTGCGGGAGGCAGCCTTAGGGGGGAGATGTGTGGGTTGTCACTAGAAGGTTCCCGTGGTGTAACGGGTAGCACAGCCGCCCGGCAAGTGGAAGGTCCCGGGTTCGATTCCCCGGGAGGGTGAAACCCTTTATTGGTGAAAACCCTTTCTACTCTAACATAGCGCAGTGAGTAGGATCTGCAGGATGCACATTCCCTCGGTCAGGCCTGCGGGGCAGCCTTAGGACGGAGATGTGTGGGTTATCACCAGAGGGTTACCGTGGTGTAACGGGAAGCACAGCCGCCTGGCAAGCGGAAGGTCCCGGGTTCGATTCCCGAGCGGTGCAACCTTTTCTGGTGAGACCCTCTCAAAACATGGCGCAGTGAGTAGGATCGTGGATGCACATTCCCCCGGTCAGGCCTGCGGAGGCAGCCTTAGGGGGAGAGGGGTGGGTTGTCACCAGTTGGTTCCCGTGGTGTAACGGTAGCACAGCGCCCGGCAAACGGAAGGTCCCGGGTTCGATTCCCGAGCGGTGCAACCTATTCTAGTGAGACCCCCTACTCTAACAGCCATCAACAGTAGCTGCTGGTGGGATAACATGCCACCCTTCCCAGTCATTTTACCACTTATCATGAAAGCAGTTCACCAACAGGCCATCTACAGGCAAAGGCCCACGCTTCCCAGTCAGGGTGGCAAATCTTAAAGACCAGATAAGAAAAACCATGATAGTTGTTGCTGCAAGGTCCACTAAGGTAAAAAACCACAAAAACTAATGCTGCGAGGTCAAAAGGTGAGAGCCATGACAGCTAGTGCAGCGAGGCCTACAGGTAAGAGAGTAAGTTCCAAAAAGGGACCTCAAGTTGTTCACTTGCGGAGACCGAAAATGTATCACTTATTTTTATATAATAGGGTTTTATATAATAGCTAGGTTAGGTTTTCGTTAGGGTTTTTGGGTTAATTAGATTTAGGCTATGTTAAGTTTGGTTTAGGTTTAGGATAATTTTGGGTTAGGTTTTGTAAAGTTATTTAGGTTAAATAAGCGAATCTGATGGTGCACGATTGCCCGGCTGCAGCGGCTGTTGGCCCGCTGTGAGGCTAAAATCGTCCCAAACTGACGAATCAGTCCCGTGGACGCTTGTTTAACCTAAATAACTCTGGGACGTTTATTTGCCCAACACCGCCAACTTCTGCGGAATATTTACCTAGTTAACTAGCAGGAGGATCTGGAGGGCGCATCCCCCCATTTGTGTCAGGAAAACATTGGTCAATGGGGAGTATTGGTTGAAAACTGCGTATTACCAATTTTCGGTAGTATATGTATCGCCATTGTTATTCGCCATGGGAAATGCAGTTCTCTTCCATAATACCCCCAACCCCTTCCACACTGCATTCTTCAAATACAATCAAGCAATACCTGTTAACGATGTCTTTGTTTCTCTTTTGCACATATGGGTAGGAATGTGTTGATGGAAATTTGGGGTAACTGGTCTGGTATTATAACTCGTCAACGTTACTTGAATGATATTATTTGGGGATGATTTGATAAATGATTACAACTTGACGGAGGTTTTAAACTTAGTCTTCTGACTTCACTATCTGATTGTAGTGTGACCACTTCTCACTACGGAGAGTACTGAACAAGGGGGTATACTTAAGGGGAGGGATATAAGTTTTAGGTTAGGGATTAGCTGCCACCAGCCCTGACGAGTATTTCGCTATGATTACTCCCGGGGCACGTTAGATTAATATTAATACTAGATTGATCTTGGTAGTCGTGGTCGGTACTAGGGATTATACCTAGTAAAGGCGGAACTCTTTTGGAAGTGTGGGGAATTATTTTCCTAACTCAGAATAATCACCTGGGTTTTCATAATAACACAAGAACTATATTTGTAAATGAAATCCTATTTATTTTGTAAACATGGTAAGTCTCTCACTGAGATCATCTTCAGCATATCAGGGTTAACACTATATCGAGAAAATTCTACTCTGACATAAGAAATGCGACTTCACGCTCTGACCTAGGAATCATCCCTAGTGATGAAAAAAGCTCTTCTGAGCATAAAACCTCCTTCACTAGAATTTCTATTCAGTGCATTGCCCTACACTAGGTAACATAATACTTAATATTTATAAATCACACCTGGAAGATAGGTATCTAGTAGAGAAAGAATATGGCGAGAAAGTTTTGTGTGTGTGTTACAGTAAGCCCATGTGGCTTTCTGAAGGAGACACGGACCCTGCAACGACGCGAAGAGACGAATCCTCTTTAATAACACTTATAAGGATGGGCGGAACATCTTGCCTTAGTGACACTGAACTGTACCTATATATTATATAGAAATATATAGATTAATATACTAAGGGAGAAAGAAACAGGAGTTAGGTACGAAGGTCTTACCTGCAACGACGCGAAGAGACGAATGACTCGTTGGGGCCTCGGGGGCTTCCCGCACCAAAATGGAACTTGTTTGGAAAGTCTCACCGTGACTTCAGATGAAAACTTATAATCCCGAAATAACTATTTAAGTAATGAAAACTCGCGTACCCTCAGAAAAGACTGTCCCTAAAAACCAACCAGTTACTTTGATGTAGAAGAATTTAATATTTTTAACCTAATATTCAAGAAGGATGGTTTTTTATGTAATGTCGACCCCCCGAACACCTATTTCAGAGTGAAGTGGTATTGAAGACTTGCTTAGATTTTTGGGGGGCTTTAATTTTAGCGGGGATCCTTACTACAACGCCCATATATGACCATAACCGAAAACGATAGGATTTTTTTGAAGGACGTTAAGACTCTGGGGGAGTTCCTGGTCTGACCAGATGGCTGGCAAAAGATAAAAAGAACTGACATCATTAGTTACACTGATCGCAGAATAATTATCCCACGAATTTGGACTCGCATACGGCATGTGAGGGAGAGAGAGGGTGTGAAAGAGGAAGAAGAAAATGGCGGAAGAAGGATAGAAGATAAACAAAATGGTGGTAATGATAGCAGGGCGATGAGTCACCCGTGAGACATAGAGAAAAAAATTACCTACTGACAAGACATAGCTCGGGAATTTATAATAATAATTCTCATACTATCATCTCCCGAATAATGGGCATTACAGGAAGACTCCAAGTCCTGTGACTGTGTTATAGGACTGCGAACAAAAATCTCGCCGGTGATCAGATGCGGGCCGTGATGATGTGTGTATGTCGTTGTGTTGTCGTTTAGAACTGCAAGGGGTTCCCTTGAGAATTTGAGGAACATGATACCGAGCCCTGGTAATGTCCCATGATGCAATCACGTCGTGGTAGGTGACCTGTCTACTTCATGAAGAAACAGGGGAGGGAATGCCCGTGATCTTCTTGTGATCTCTTTCGCTTACGATAGCTTCGTACGTAGGTCCTCTCCTCTCCTCACTAGTGTTGGCTGAAGCCACCACTCCAGCAGGAGGCGAGTCACAAACCCCCGGGCCCCGGCTAACACCCGCTACACTGCTGGTGGACAGGGGCTCGGGTTTTGTTGATGCACAACACGTTCCCCTTTGAAGATGGCGCCCGAGGGATAACGTATCTATGATATTCCAGACAAATAGTAAAATAATTTACTTGATCTGTTTTGTTTACATTATTACCTACGGTAGATATTGATCTTTGGATTAGAGCTTGGCCGATTAAGGTATGGTCAACCTACAAGGAAACCAAAAATGAGACGCCTCGGCGCAGTCAAGGTAGAATGGTAGATAGAAGAGCTCTTCTATATACCTTGGGCGCAGTGACGTCAAGTGGGGGTAAACAGCCAGCTTCTCCTCCTTTTTCTTCTATTCCTCCTCCTCATCCTCCACCAGCAAAACCCTTTCATCTACTTCTCCTCCTGCTCCACCACCTCATTACTCCTACTCCTCCACCATCAATCTTCCACTTCCCCTTTCTTCTTATGTTGCTGCTACTTCCACTACTATACTCTTAATAGTTATCCTTGTGTCACATCATCTATCTATAATAATATAAGCGAAAGTGTGTGTCTGTGTGTGTGTGTGTCCGCGATAGGTTGCCGCCCCCGTGGCACAATCCCATCATATGGCACAGTTTGGAACCAGCTCGACCAGGGGTACATTTTAAGCCCACATATGAGATGATCCGATCACTTTTTTTTCTTTCTTTTTAGTAGCCTATTAGCGAGAATTGTGAGAAAAAAAATGTGGGTTGCGAGAATGAGGAACCTTGATGTAGGGTGATGGGTAATGGGTGAGTGAATGGGTGGGGTGATGGGTAATGGGTGTGGGTGATGGGTGAGTGAATGGATGGGGGGATGGGTTGGGGGTGATGGGTGATGGGTGAGGGAATAGGTGGGGGGTGATGGTAAAGGGAGTGATGGGTGTGTGTGATGGTAATGGGTGAGTGAATGGGTGGGGGGTGATGGGTAATGGGTGAGTGAATGGGTTGGGGGTGAGGAATGGGTTGGCGTTAATACATACATTTCTACATCCATGATTTCAGGAAAGTTAAAAGGGGCTATCTGGAGAGTCCTGTGTTTGGTGGCCGAAGGCCACCAAACACAGGTGGTGGACCGAACGGCCACCAATAGCCCCTCCTCAGGACTAGCCAAAAAGTCCGCTCGGAGGGCGCTTTGCGACTAGTACTAACATAATCTCCTCCTCGAACACCTCCATTACTCCTACTACTCCCCTCCCCCACCACTCCTCCAACCTCCAACTAAACTTCCACCTCCACTTTCTCCTGTTGTCGGCAACTAGTCCGGCCATTACAACACCTCTTGAATAGTTATCCTAGTGTCACTATCAGAATCACATAATTAATGAACGATAATAGGAAAGAATGCTGATAGAAATAGGTGTATAGTAATAAGATTATGTAAGAAAATAGATGTACGATGTTACCATCGACCACCGACCGATGTGTGCGAACTACCACCACCATTCCTCTCCTTCTCCTCCTCCTCCTCTCACCACACCCTCCTCCTCCTCATTCTCATATTCCTCCTTCAACTACAACCACCTCCATATTAGTCAGGCAGATAGTTGTATCCATCATAAGAATTGTGGGTTAGACGTAACAAGCATGAAATTTGGCACAGTCCATAGTAATAATCTAATGAATAATTCCAGATATGGACCCACCGCGAAACGTCCTATGGTACCGTGGCGCCATTTACAAATACGTTTGAACCGGTTTTGGAACACACAATTTTTTTTTAATGAAAGACTCTACGAACACATATATGCTTCATTTATTCTCAATGAAATTGCTTTGATTAGCAGCATTAACCCACCAGGAGCGTAATTGTTGACTCCAAATTGGACTCGCGTCGGACAAGTCAAATTACAGGACAAATTGTATTGCAGGTAGTACAATTATTTAAGTAAACCATATATGCTGTGAAATTTCATGCTTGTACGTATAACCTCATTCTTAGATGATTCAATCTGCCTGCACTTAAAGAACAAATTTAGTACTAGCAAATGTTTGTGGCTAGAGATAATAACTTCGTCATAATATTAAATGCCTGGTTAGTAAATTTTAATTTGTTAATTGACAAAAGATTATGTAAACCCAACTATTATCTATGCGACGTTGCACAAATTTCTATGCTTCGACGTATGTAATACCCCAACATCCTGTTTTGGTGCTTTCGTCAACAAAACAATTTGGAGAATTGTTTAGCACCATCACATGCCATAATAGTTAAACAACATTTAAACACTTCAACATTTCTAACAGATTATGAAGTATCTATAGAGCCTTAAACTACCCCCCACCATTTCTCACATTACCATAAAACTCCCACTGCCCTATTACATACCTACACTTTATACCTTCATGTCCTCAATTCCGTCACCATACCCCACTTCATACGATACCAAACATTACACCAAGTCACATTCAGTCTACCCAAACACATAAGGTTTTAATCTCGAACAAATTTTTACAATCGCTCAATAAGTGCTAACAAAAAGTCAAAAAAGTGACGTATTATGGGCTAATTGTACTTTCCAAACTGTGCCATAAATACTGATGGTGGGCAAATCAGTGAGTGGGCACCTGTTGTAAGCACACAACCCCACTTTCGCTAATTATTATCCGTAAAAGTTTGTTAGCAATTCCAACAACATTTGCTCAACATGATCTATTTAGAAAAGGTAAGTAGGAAATTTTAATACTAATACAGAAAGATGCCGGTTTATTAAGCTTAAATATTTCCTCAGTCAGCATCAACAAGTATTATTAGAATAATAATTGAAATAATAATGGCTACCGTATAAGATTGTCCCATCATCCAACATATAACCAATATTATAAAGTGACATCAATTTGTCTGAACATTATTAGGATATTGATTATAAGCATGTAAAGCACTGGAAGTAACTTACTAGATAGTTCCAGTTTGATCTTGTTTATACGTCACAATTTTCTCCACCACACTGGCACAAAGCGGTACATTTCAAACTAGCTTGTTTGCACTTGCATCGTCCCTTGCAACCCTTTTTGCATTTACAACAAATCAGCTCCCTTGATGAAGTGCTGGCTTCAGGAAGCATGGACCACAGGGGTTTCCAGTTGTGGGGATCGATCCATCCCCAATCCCCAGGTGAGGGCAGATCCATAAACAACCTTGAGCATGTTTCCCCAGCAGTGGCCACCCGTGTACACAGCCCTCCTGATTTGTTGTACCAGGGCTCCTCTGGTAGGGGGAATAGCTGCCATGGCTCGTCCTTTCTTCGTGAAGAGTGCCATGTCGAGCTTCGTCTAGTTGAAGAGATGCTGGTAGCGATCGTAGAGAAGATGGTTGTACCGCTCGAGCAATGCCACAACGTCTCAGAGATGTCTGCTGTCCCCGTGGAAGATGAACTACGCTGGCGTCATTCGTCCAAATACTTTTCCAGTATCCCAGGCTGTCTTCTTGCCCCGTGTATTAAAGGACGATACTGTGGCACACCTGTGTTCTGCATGGAACAGCGGGCGGTGCCTGTGACTTATCTGGTCCGAGGAATGCGGCAATTTCATGTGCTGGAATATACCTGAGTCTGGGCCTGTCCAAAGGCCAACCCAAAGCTCCTGGATGTTGAGTTAGTTGTTTGCTGCCACAGCCAATACACTATATCTGTATCCCCGTACGCAGACGAATTTTCTGAAATCCATCATGGACGGCATCCGCGAGATGTATCATCATTCGTGTAGCAGCCTCCGCATTAGGTCACTGGGGCAAGATGTCAGGTGTCCGCGTGCGGGAATGCACGTCACATCTGAACCATCCCGTGTGGACTAATCTGCTTATCTTATACAAGATTGTGTGATGTGTTTTGTCTGAAGGCAAACAGTTTCGTTGGGAGGGGGAGGGGACATCAATTCTCAGAACTGCTCCAATTTTCCTGGAAGAACAGTGGATCCGTCAACTCTCCTTCTGAATGCTTTTTCCACGTTTGTCCTGGCTTGAGATTTCAGGCTTTGTCACGGTACTGGTCCACACTATGTCCACACGACGGCTCTTTGCAAGTGACCTTGTATGTGTGGCAAGAATACTTTCAGTGCAATAATCATCACAGTTTTGGCAGCAACTGTTTCATAACGTTACTCAAACCTGCCCCGTCAAGGATGTGACGTCGATATCTGGTTTTGGAGCATCACCTCTGACCTCTCTCTGCGCAACTCTCTACACACCAATAGATCTGATTTGGTTCCCAGTCGTAACTTCTCAAGCTGAATAAAGACGGGGGACATCTTGGTTTTTCATGCGGAAAAATTCTGCAAGATCACCATCTCGTGTTTGAGACTCAATGTAGAGTCTTGAGAGTAAAGAGCAGTCATCTATAGCGAAGTTACTTGCAAACTTGTCTGGATTCTCTCTTGGAGAGGATCGACTAAACAATGGGAGTTATTCTTCTTATTGCTCAGTACAGGTAACGGTTCGCTCCAGTAGACGGTCTGCTACGAAGGTCTTGTACGGTTCCTTACGCTATCTCCTCAGCCTGTTGAACATTAAACAACAGTTGGGTTCGCAAGTCTCTTGTGGTCAGCCGCAGCAAGTCTTTTCTCCTTCTAGGAGGGGTTTCCCATTTCTCTATTACTTCAACCTATACGTTTGACATGGTTAGTAAAGATTACCTTGAACTATTTTTTTGCTCAGGGTGGCGTGTGTCTTGATTAATCCTTTTTCATTCCCTCCATGGATGCTTCAACTCGGTAGTCATTCTAACCAGTTCCGGCCCAGCCACCACCATTTTCTAAGAGCATTGGATTTTGAGTGAGCCAACAGCACCACCGTCACTCTTCACAGCAGCATTATTTTGCTCATGAGCCTGGTCAATGGCCATGGATGAGAAACTCGTTTGTCTTGTGAACTGTGAATCTGCCATTGGTGAATTCAGTAGCAATATCTGGTGTGACTTGCTAATACTCATCATGTCTCGAATGGGGAAGGCACCCATCGTGCATAGTTGGTGGGGTTCATGCTGAAAAACCATGGTGCAAGCTGTGTGGGGGCTGTCCATGTACAGGGGAAGTTTGCTGTCCTCAGTGACTTGACAAAGTTAAGGGGGAGGAGTTCCAGTTGAAGAGTGATGTGCCAGAATTGGAACTGTGGCACATCTCGAATTCGTTGACCACACCAGTCATCAAAGGATTCAGGATGGCTTTCAGACTCAGAGACTCTGTGTAATGGGCGTAAGACTTTGGTCAGTAGGATATATAAGCTGCTTGCTGTCACTTGATGCCAAGACATCGCATGCGCATGTTGGTTCTTGTAACAAAGATGCATGCAGAAAGAATCGCAGTTCCAGGAAAGCAACTTTGGCCTGAACCAGGGCTTTTCCCCCCATCCAGCATCTTCCAGCCAGTCTCCGATCACTTTAGTCCAGCCATCTCTATATGCAGCCCTCCCCAAAATGATGAACGAAATGATCTTCCCCGTCGTTGATGGCCCAAGTCCACTGTATCTGCTTGGAGATGGTGTAGAGTGGTTGATCCACAGTGATCACTGGTTTCTGTCCTTGTGACTTCCATCACAGCTTTTTTAATCACGTCCATGGAGTGCCGTATCATACCAACAGACTTGAGTCGTCCGGAAAGAGGGGAAGTAGTGCTGTGATCGCCGGCAGATTATCTGTCCCGACTCCTTACTGGCATGTAGGCTGCCCATGATAAGTTACTGTCACTTTGTGGAAATTTTTTGATACCCCTGTTTCACAGTATCCACCATCTGTAAATTAAGCAAAGTACTTAAATTGTCAGAAAACAATCAAACTTTTCTCATTGGGATAACAATAAGTTATAGCATCACGTTCTTATGGCATGGTATTAGGTTAGAATTTTTACAAGTACTCACCCATACTCTTGGGGCAATGCCTGGGTGATCTCTGCCCATCACTCTTCAAGGACCCTCAGCCTTGGGAGTGGAGGATCCTTCCGAGGGAAAAACCAGCGGACGAACACAGGTTCGTCAGGACTGGGAGCTCTGACAGTGTAGTGGGAGTAGATGGCTGTTCAAGGACGCTGTTTTCCCCGCGGTCCGTCCCATTTTTTTGCGACTGGGGTGCTGGAAAAGTGAATCCCCGTACCGTGAAAGGATCTGTCGACGTTGTGAAGCTCGGATTGTGGTCGATATATCAACCGCTCCCGTTGTGAATAAGCCCCCGCGTAGATTGGGTGGACACACTACCTCATCTCGGTGATACTGCTCACAACACTCTGTTTCCCATGGATGTGGAGATTGCCATCACTCGGTCTAGGAGATGGACAGTCCGAGATCAAACAGCATCTCAATGAGGTCACGTTTCCGAGTCCTTGCATGGACTGTGAGTCCACGTAGATGGGCAATGGGTTTTCTGTCTTTGTTGTGACGCACAAAATAACTACCCCTCTGCGACGGATGGAGCTATTGTACTGCAACAACTGAGCTGTGCTGAGGGTTGCTTGGGGTTACACCATCACCTGATTGAGACTTGATGTTGGGGCCGTCGAGGATCAGGGCCACCAAAGTCGCTAATTTTTGCTGGTTCTAATTCATTTATCAGAAAAGAAAATATATCAATGGAAAGCTATTAAAATTTCCCGCTTCTATGATATTCCTCCATGTAAAAAGTTTTTTCACAAAATATTAATGCCGAAAAGTTTAAATTCATGCATATTTCTTGAAAGTCTCAAAATTGCATTTCTTTAGTATGTTTTACGGTTTTTTATTTGATATATTATAGAAAAAATTTTCCAAAGATAACAGTTTGATTTTATACTGTTTAACAATATTAGGTAGGAATTAAAACCCTTTTCATGATTTTTATATTTGTTAACCCCCTAATTTTGCATGCCGTATTCATTTATCACAAAACCGAAATTATCAATGGAAGCAAATTTAAAAATTCCGCTTCTATTGATATTTCCATGTAAATGTTGCGAGAAAAAATATTAAATGGGCGAAGAGTTAAGTTAATGCTATTTCTTGAAAGTCTCATAATGCATTTCTTTGTGTTTTACGGTTTTTTATTTTATAATATTTAAACAAACATTTCCAAGATAAACAGTATATCTTTTATACTGATCAACATTATATTAGGTAGGTAAAACTTTACGAGCGGAGCGGGGGGTATCCATTGTGTGACCGTACGGGGATGTACCAGGCCTTGTCTCTGGGGTCTCGGTAGATAACCCCCGTGTAGGGGGGCCCAGCAGGTTTTGCTCACCATATATGAGGGGGGGAAGGGGGGGGGGTAGCCATGGGGGGGGGGGGGGGGGCTGCCCGACCCGCTGCCAGGGGGGTTGGGTTTTTCCCCCCAGGACCCCGGGTTAAAGGGTACTGCTGGCCCCAATTCTGCCCTGAACATATCTCCCCCCCACCCTTAAACAGAGTGGCAGGTGGAACGGGGCCCCCCCTAATCTCAAGGTACTTTACTGCTCACTCTTCCCTTGGCAACTGCAAAAACATATACCGCTCTTCTTGTAAACCCCCCCAAATCAATTTAAAAGAGAACATATTGCCAGCCACTCTAATGGCGTCCGTCACATCAGTGTGGTTTGGATTAGTATTTCGAGTTATCTCAAAATGAAATTTGCAAGTGTAAACTTGAAATAAAAATTTTATTAATGAAGATTTTCATTTTATTGTGTAAGAAGGGTCCTCGGCAAACTAAAACATAAAAATTGTGGAAATTTTTTTAGACTTCTTTTTTTAAGGCTGACTCTTACAATACCTAAAAAAATTTTTAAATTACCAGTATTCAAAATAGTATTCTTGAAATTGTTTATGACATTGAAATATTCCATTCGTTCGATTCGCGAATTTTAAAACCAAATTTCGCATTGCATTCGCATTCGCAATACAAAAATATCTTTTGGGTCCATCATTTTTTGCCCATGTAAACAGTGTGCCTGTATGTGAATAAAGAAGGAAAAACATCGCATGTAAAAAAAAAAAAAAAAAAACTCCTTTTCAACACACTGGAAGGATAAGGGATTACTAAAAGTCCATAATTTGCATAAAAATAGACCTTTGAGGGCAATATTTTTTAGGAAAATCAGTTGGTTTGTTTAATTACTCATAAAAAATATGTGAATGAAGTAATTAACAATTGATAGAACGAACAAAAAAAACGAATTGAGTAAATCATAAGGGAAAATGATCCTACCTTCGTTTACATTTCACTTTCATTCCTTTCACACGAAAATTCTTTGGTTCATTATGTAAAGGATCCATTTTAAAAGTATTAAAAGTAATCTCCAGACCCATTTTTTTTTTGCAAAATTTATTTTGAATTTTATTAAAAATACCAAATCAAAAAAAAGTATTCATTCTCACGCCTTATTTCCCAAACATGATTTTTGTAAAAAGCCCGGGAAACATTACCCCCGTTCCAGCCGGGGCCAAAACTTTTTGTGCCGTCCAGCAAAATGTGACAACATTTGTTATAACTGGGAAAGGGTATATTTTGCCCAAAAAATCAAAAATGAAAAAATAGTCTGACGATTATTTTAAGGTACTTGTATCGACTCGAAGCAATCCGGGGCTTGGGTCTGACGCTGTCAGCAGCCCCTTTTGGTCCCCAGCATGTACGGAACAAAGCGGGGCTACACGCAACTGGTACAAGCGGGCAAACCCCAAACTCTGCAGGTGTGGACTGCCCCCCAAATGACTGTCAGCCCCGTTTTCTTCAAAAATCAGGGGTGTGTTTTCGATTACTAATTTCATTTAATATTTTTTTTTGTAGTTGATCACATAGAGCTTTCGATCTGGCCAGTCTTCGTCAAAAAATCAAAAAATTACTGCATCTCAGGTTAGCTCCGAAAAATTTTCTCAGGGTTATAAAACATCTCATGACATTTGGGGGCAGCGGTGGGATTAACCCCAAACGGGATACTATTACGCCACTACGTGACACTAACGGTTAGCATGGTGGGTTACCGATGCCCAAAGGAATTTTTTAAGAGCCAGGCATAAGTGGCACTTGGATTGATCCTCTACCGGACACCCAAGATATGCGCACAAAAGTTTCCCCTACATGTCAAAATTGATCCCAAGGCCCCAAATGTTGTTTTTTTTTGCCTTAAAATTTCCTTCAATACACTACAGCGTCGTGTAGATTTTAGAATTATTGCCCCCCCATCATCTTTCCCTTTGGCAAAGTTGTGGTGCGCTGGTCGGCCTTGGCGCGGGTTTCTCCCTTTCCTCGCAGAGTTTATAAAGACTTGCGGGGGGCAGCTGACAGAGAAACCTAAGGGTCAGTCTTTATAATACCCCTTACATAAACTGGCCTTGGGGTCAGATGTGAATACCTGATTGAAATAAATATACTGGATCACTGTTTTTTTCGTTCCCAAGAAAACCTCAATAAAAGTGCAATAAGAATTTGATGTAATTTGATGTATATTTGCAGACCTTAACCCGGGCGAAGCAGATTAAGGAGGGAAAATTTTGACCCAAAACCTGCAAGCGCAAATTTTTATCTGTACGGAAAATTAAATACGAAAACCAGCACGATTGATTTTACATTTACGTGATCGATAAAGTTCGGGTGTTGCATGCGTGGGTGGGGGGGTTGCATCTCCATCACATCCATGACAATAGTGTTTATCGTTAACTGTTATGATGACATGATGAAATATGTTTGTTCTCGGGGTATCTCTACTGCATTGGAATGTGTTTGTGTGTGTGTGTGTGTGTGGTGTGTGTGTGTGTGTGTGTGTGTGTGGTGTGTGTGTGGTGTGTGTGTGTTTTTGTGTGGGGTGTTTTTATAATCAAGATTGTGGATCCATCCTTGCAATATCTGAAGACAAGGTTGTGTGCTGGCCTCTAGGCGTCGCGTGATGCCTGGCGATGGCGTTATCATTTAGCGCGTTTTCGCGACGTTTACCAACCTAGTCACCAGACTAGACCAGTCCGACTGGACTGATGCTCGCGAAAATACATCGAGACTGGCCCCGTCCCATTCGTCGTTCCTATTGGCTGGGAGATCAAGTGGGCGGTCCTACCGTCCTGCAAGCTTTACCCTACCCCCCCCAAAGACACACCAAGGTTTTTCCCATTTGACCTCGGGTAATAAGTAAAAACCTCATCGTTGGCATACGAGAGAGTGAATACGTGGTCATATTCTGTGTGGGGATAGATCAGGTTTATAAATCACTGGACGAAAAAACAGTCCCGCAACACAATATTTCAAGACTTTCTCAATGGGAAGTCAAGTAGCAGGATGACTATGAAAAATTGAATGATGAAATCTCTTTAATTTACCGTCAATAACACTATCTATAGTCGCCCCCTTCACTAATGTCGCAGGGGGATATATATTACGAGTTTTAGCATCACTACAGACTTGTATGTGCCCCTGAGAGATGTGCACAGTACGTAGTTTTTCATTATTACATAACAATATACATGTCTTCAGTGACACATATACAATTAAGTCTGTAAAGGGGTGCTAAAATTCGTAATATATGGCGCCTGGTTTACATTAGTACAGTGGCGACTATAGTGTTGTTGACGTTGGCATTCATTTCCCCAAGATGTTGTTTCAGAAATTGCGAATATTGTAATTTTTCGTGAAATTACTTTAGTCTTTTGTCGGCCATCATGGTGTTTCATGTCTTATCAGCGGCACAGAAGCTCCTGGTCGTCTATTCCGCTGACTGTAGTGCGCCTGCGCCAGTTCTCCCCACGCTGGGCAAGGTGGTATTGCTCTCTGGCTGAACCAGAGTAGACCGGGCTGGAACGGTGGCAGTCCGCCTCGCGAAAACAGTGTCCGCCCGGGACTGAAACAGTTTCCCGAACCGGGGTAGAACGGTCGCGAAAACGCGCTAATTGTTTTCGCCACTTGGTGCCTGCCGCTGCCCCCGTGCATCGGGCTACACGACTCTGGTCACTCAGCGTATCTCAATTCCCCAAGGTGTGCGATCAACACATACCCCTTCTGTTGTCCGTTGTATGGATACGTACAGGCCTGAGAGCGGGCCAGCATCACTACCATCTGTTGCATCTGTCCCAGACCTGTGAAGGTCCCCAACAAAGAGTAAGACTAAAGTTTCCTGGACTCCAGTTGACTTAGCTTGCACGTTCTCGACCCTCACCTCAATGTCCTGGAACGACAAAACGCCAATCTTAGTAGATAGAGCGACCAAGACCACCTCGAGACTAAGACGACGAGGCCAAATCCGCGGAAAGTAGGCCAGCTTTCCCTCGCCTACACACGTGTATGTAGTCAGAATTGTCGCCCTAGATGCATGCCGTCCACCAGGTTTTCTGGAGGATTTCTGATGAGGTTACTCACTCGCCAATAGGTGACGGAAGCACCCACGGCGAGGGCCGACTGCGTTCAGTGTAGCCGTATGGACGTTAGCTTTTTTTTTCCTATTGTTTCTCTTAAGAGAGAAGCACGGGCTAAAAAGAAAGCCCGTCGAGTATTCGGGATTATGAATGTTAACGGGGGGGGTAGGAGAAACAAGGGCAGCGGCGTAGGTAAAGGTGAGGAGGCAACGACACGTCCAGCCCGTACATAATCCGCCTCGGGGGGCAGGGGTCAATGGCGAAGCGAGTGGGATGCTGGGCAGTGGAGCAGGTTTGTGCTCAAGGGATTTTGTGGCTCTGCGAAAAAGTGAGGACAGGGGCAGGGGCATCACCAAGTATTTGGGTGGAGCAATGGAAGCCGAGCCTTAGTCGGACCACTGTCGTACTACAGGTGGGGTGAACCGGAAAGGTGGAGGTGAGGCCGTTTGTCGGGTGGCTGTGATGTACCATGTGGCAGAACGAGAGCCATGCTCCACACTCTTGAAAAAGGGTTGGGGAGGCCTAAGAGCAACTGGGTTGACAGAAATTTATCTGGGCGTAACGGGGAGGGGGGGAAAATTTAACTTCCGGCCGTGCTGGCTCTGCGTGCTCCCCTCGTCTGCGGGGTTCTTACCAATACACCGACAGGCTTGGGCACCCAAGAAGGAAAACATCTGAGTTTGGGCGAACAATGTCAGGAGTGAGGGGGGTGGAAGACGGAGGGGACATTGTCTTTTAAGGTGGTACTTAAAAGGGGTGAAGAGCAAGAGGAATCAGTGAAAAAGGGAAAATTTCAGGGGAAAGGGTACTCCAAGCAGGGGAAGGCAATAGCACGCCCCAAATTTTTCCGCTTGGAAACAGAGGAATTGTCAAGGGACGAAGTGTCGCTGGAGACACCACTGACAAAGGGGGAAACCGCTTGCCTTTTCACCACAGACCCCCCAGTGAAGAGAGACGGGTGGGGGGAGTAGAAAGAGGGGCAATTGTGGGTTGACCCCTGGGGGGAAGGCCTTTTTATATTAGGTTAGGCTTAGGGAAAAATAAAAATTTCGTTTCAAAGTGCCTAAGTTACTTTTTTTGCTTATGCAATATCCTAGGGCAATAATAGATAATAAAAGCTGCTTAGAATTTCTAGGCAGTTTACTATCCTAAGCATTTTTCCCCCCCCAGCAAGTTTTTTTATATATAATAAAAACGCCGATGGTGAAGATGATGTCCCCGCAAAGTTCAAATAAAACCATGCCTCTTCGGAGATATAGGATATTGTTTGACTGAGAACTAGGTAGTAACTAACTAGGGAGCTGGAAAAAAATGGTTTTTTAAAGGGATAAAATTTTTATATTATTATATTATATACTATATATTTTAAAATATATTATATATTATAATATAATATATATATATATATATATAATATATATATAATTTTTATATATATATAATATATATATATATATTATATATATATATATATATAATATATATATATATAATTTTAATATATAATATATATATTATTATATATAATATATAATATTATATTTTAAAATATTTTATATATATATATATTATTAAATATTTATATTTTAAAAANATATTTAATATTATATATATATATATATATATTATATATATATATATATTATATATAATATATATATATATATATATATTATATATACTAACCGCAAAGCCGCCCTCCGGGCGGACTTTTTGGCTAGCTCCTGCGGAGGCCTTCGGCCCACCAAACACAGACTCTCCAGACAGCCCCTACTAACTTTCCTTGAAATCATGGATGTAGAAATGTATGTATTAACGCCTTACCCATCACCACACACCCATTCACTCACCCATTACCCATAACCCCCCACCCATTCACTCACCCATTACCCATCACCACACACCCATTACCCATCACCCCCCACCTATTCCCTCACCCATCACCCATCACCCCCAATCCATCTCCCCCCACCCATTCACTCACCCATCACCCCAACCCATTACCCATCACCACACCCATTACCCATCACCCTACATCAAAGTTTCCTCAATTTTCGCAACCCACATTTTTTTTCACAATTCTCGCTAATAGGCTACTAAAAAAAAAAAAAAAATATGATCGGATCATCTCATCAGTGGGCTATAAATGTGCCCCTGGTCGAGCTGTTTCCAAAACTGTGCCATATGATGGGATTGTGCCACGGGGGGCGGCACCTATCGCGGACACACACACACACACACACAGAGACACACACACACACACAGTGGCGTACCGAGGGGGGGGGGGGGGCATGCGGCCATGGCCCCCCCCCTTTGCAAAAAATAAATAATAAAATATATTTATTATAAATAAATAAATACCTATAAATATATATATATACATATATATATATCTACACACCTGTACGGCCTCGCAACACACCTGTCACTACACACCTGTACGGCCTCGCAAGACACCTGTCACTACACACCTGTACGGCCTCGCAAGACACCTGTCACTACACACCTGTACGGCCTCGCAACACACCTGTCACTACACACCTGTACGGCCTCGCAACGCACCTGTCACTACACACCTGTACGGCCTCGCAAGCACCTGTCACACACACCTGTACGGCCTCGCAAACACCTGTCACTACACACCTGTACGGCCTCGCAAGACACCTGTCACTACACACCTGTACGGCCTCGCAACCACACTGTTGTTCTGTGTATCACCGTAAATAAATGACTTGGAAGGTTCGACGATGCACTAGGTTGGAAGTTTAGTAGTAGTAGTAGTAGGTGTTAATAGTAGTTGTAGGTGGTAATAGTAGTAGTAGGTGGTAATAGTAGTAGTAGTAGTAGGTGTTAATAGTAGTAGTAGGTGGTAATATAGGCTATCACATGCCAGCAGCCAACACCCAGCCACTGCCTGGCCGGCCCATGTATTTGTTTTGGTTATGACAAGATGGTGGCTGGTGACTTCAGTATCTCGGCCACAGCTAGCCCAGATCCGCGATCCATGTTATATAGATCAGTGGTTTCTTCGAAATATGATTAGTTACCTTATTGTGACCTTATAATACTGATAATACTGATTATATATACTAGTCGCACTGGCCAAAAGGGAAAATAATAATAGTGGTCAACAATGTACGAGAAGTTGTAATCTTATGCCATGAGATTCGTCTAGCCGCCTCACGAGTCCCAGTAATCGTCTACCGGTAGCTGCTTGACGAGTCCCAGTAATCGTCTGGCCGCTTGACGAATCCAGTACTCGTCTGGCCGCCTGACGAACCCAGTAATCGTCCTGCTCGCCGAGTCCCGCGCGGTGCGCTGTCCTTGAGTAATTGTGTGGTTGCTTGACGAATCCAGTACTCGTCTGAGCGCTTGACGAATCCAGTAATCGTCTGGCCGCCTGACTAATCCAGTAATCGTCACGCTGTCCGCATTAGTCCTGCGTTTTTTTTTTTCATTCATTTTTCGCTTTACTCATTTATACATAGTCTATATATATATTATATATATATATATATATATATGATATTAATATATATTATAATTATATATATATATATATATATATATAGTATACTATATATATTTTTTATTTATTTATTTATTTATTTATTTATATATATATATATATATATATATTTAATAATAATTTTTTATATATATATATATATTTATATATTATTATATATATATATTATATATATATATATTATAATATATATATATATATATATTATATATAGTATATATATTAGGGTGGCACTTAAAAATTGATTTTTTTATTTTTAATGCGTGCGGGTGGTTTTTCTGGTTCCATTCCCGTAAAAAATAACGTATGCAAATTTGTTTTGAAAAATATATTAATATTTAACAGGTCGCGAATCGAGGTAAAAGTTGAGATTTTGGGGGCAAATTTCAAGATTATCAATTCGTTTCTGACGTTGTTGTTACACTATAATTGGATGATTAAAAGGCATTTCTTAGTCATTTTCATATTGTTTATTGGTATTTCACTCAGTTTGGTCCACCCGGAATGCTGGTCTACTCCAGGTCCCCCTCTCTTGCAGAGTATTAGCCCCTCATCGGGGGGGGGGGGGGGAATCATGGGCAGTGGGCACCCATCTCTCACTCTATGTGGCCTGGTTAGCAGTCGCAGTCGACTTGCGGGCGTCGGGGTACCGCTTCCTGTGGTCCTCAACGACCTGCAGGAGGAACTGGCGCTGTTCCTCGTCCTTCGTGAGGGCCTGGTTGTAGGCCTGCATCAGCGCCACACCGCGCTCGGCGAAGTCATTCACCACCCGCAGCTCCCGGACTACACGACGGCGGCTTGGTAGCTGCTGTCCTCCTCCCAGTCGGCTGGATCCTTGTTGAGGAACCCCGCCTCCAGGTCGAGGATCTTGAAGAGCTGCTTGGACGACGGCGTGACGAAGCTCGCCACCGTCTTGGTCGCGAGAGCGGCGCTCTTGATGTCCACTGCGGACTTGCGGGGCGGGTCCTCCGTCCTCCTCCTCCTCCTCCTGCAAAGTCTATGGCCTGGACCGTGTCTCGCTTGACCCCGAGGGGAAGGTCGGGGTCGAAGAGTGCCAGAGCCACCAGCCGCTCGCTCAAGTACCACAGGTGGCGGCCGAAGACCGGACTGTCGCCTTCGACAGCTCCTTGTCGGGTAGGCGCGGAGCGCGTTCACGAAGGCCAGGTCCATCGCCGGCGCAGCAGCGGCGAGTGGAGTCCGGAACCAGGCGGCGGCGTACGTGCGGACGACGAACAGCGCACAGCGCCTGATGCCCTGGGCCTCGGCTGCCGTCAGCCGGAACTGCTCCTGAAGAGGAGACCTTCACAGCGTAGATGTCCTTTGCCATCCACCTGGCCCGGGAGCGGTCCGGGGCGGGAGAAGCGGATGCCGCGCTTCGGAACTCCGCCGAGAGCAATTACGCAGAGCTCCAGAAGTTCCCGGTAGTCGGCCCGGGGCTGGGCGTGGTCGAGGAAGCGGCGGAAGTTGACCAGCAGCTCGTCCCGCTCCGGAACGTCATCGGCGGTGAACGGCTCCGGCGTGGTCCTGTCGATGAACTCACCACCCGCCTTAGAACCTCTAGAACAGCTGGATGTCGGGGCCGCTCGAGACTCCAAGGCAGGTGGAGAAGGCCTTCTCCAGGACCAGCTCGTACACGTGGTGCCGGCAGGCCAGGTGGAGGACGGGCCGATCCAGCTTCTGCTCGATGAGGGTACAAGCCCCGTTCACCAGCCCGCTGTTCACCGCCGTGGTGTCGAAGCTGAGACCGCGGACCCGCTCCTCCAGCTCCCAGTCCTCCAGCGCTGTGAGCACGGCCTGAGCGCAGTCCTGTGCTCGGCCGGACGGGAGCTTGGGGACGGTGAGGAGCTTGACCACTCCGCCCCCCGACACCAGGACCGGAGCCGGTCGACGCTCCCTCCCCCGCCATCGCTCTCCGGGACGATCTTTCCGTCCCAGTGGACGATGAGAACGGCGTCGGGGTTGAACGCGGCCTTGATCTCCTTGGCAGCCTCCTCTCGGAACTTCATCCGAGCGCGCCTGAAGGATTCGCGGTTCAGCACCAGCTCGGCGGGGTCGTGTCCTAAGTTCCGTGCTGCAGCTGACAACACGTGAACCGCATTGCGGTTGGACACCTTGGTCCGTCGAGCGCGGCGGCCAGTTCACTGTTGAGGACGGACTTTCGCACGCTCGCCCGCATGCGCTTCGGAGTATGTGCCGACGTTGAGGGCCTCTCGTCGTCGCCATCGTTGAAGACGTTCCCTTCGTGTGCGCGCCGCAACGGCCGGGTAGGACTGTTGCCGGCACTGGCACTGGAGTCGGAAGAACTGCCCGCGGAAGAACTGCCCGAAAGCACAACGGACCGGTCAAGCTCAAGGCACACTTTCGCCTCCGCTTCCGCCCGCCGGCGATTCGTTGACTCCAACTTCTCCTTAACCTTCTTCTCTTTGACAGCAAGGGACATGTCTCGAAAACCGAGAGAACCGCGGGGCTCGTCCTCCCTTTGGGCCAGCAGGAAGGACCGGTCCTCTTCCTCTGTGAGGAGTGTAAGCGCATCTTGGTGCGCGATGTCGAAGAGGCGACGCAGGGATGCGACGAATGCCTCTTCCCTCGCCACCTGGGTCGGCCCGCGCTCGACTTGCTCTTCTTCAAGGAGACCCACTCATCGTAGAGTCGGATGAGTTTGTCGCGCGCCCGTGGGCTGCCTGACTGGAATGCGTGCCCGGGCCCAGAATGCGAGTACCTCATCGATCACCTTGGCCGCCGCGGGCTTCTTCTCGTACTTCAGTTCCAAATGAAGGTGCAGGAACAGACGGAGAGCTTGTCCTCGTGTTGGGAGTCGGCTTCCCGTAAGTTCGTTCAGTGTACTATGTACAAGGTACACAGTCGTGTTTGACCTAGTCGTCGCCATCGCAACTCTGGGGAAACAGGAGAGGGAAGGCTATTATTAGTCAATTATATAAAAATTTATGTAATGCGTCAAAAGAAGAAACATGTCAAATGGATGAGGATGATTGGAAATTCCCTGAGGAACAGCACTTTCTGGGCAACAAAAATGTAACAGAGCGAATAAAAAAACTAACCAAACTGTTATAGAGGCGTTGGTAAACAGTTTTCTAAGAGCCCACGGTGCCAACCGACACTCCTTTCCGGTCGAAACGTTGCACTAAGACTGAGCCAACCAACGGCAAAATACGGCCCCGGAACGCGGGCTAACGAGTTTTTGCCTGTTTTGGCCTGACCTGGCCTGGCTTCCGATCGACCGGAAGTGGTGTAATAAACAATTGTTAGACAAAAAAAGCCAAAATACGTCGGAAATGCAATTTAATGATGGAAAATGTTGTTCGAAATATGTTTAAAGTAAATTTGAAAAAGTTGATTTTTTCCCGAAAAATGTCAACTTTGACCTCAATTCGCGACCTCTAAATATTAATATTTTTTTAAATCTTTTGCACACATTATTTTGTACGGGAATGAAACCAGAAAACCACCCGCACACCTAAAAATCGGATTAAATAAAATTCACTATATGGCTAAGTGCCACCCAATATATTATATATATATATATATATATATATATATATATAATATATATATATATATATATATATATATATATATATATATTATTATATTATATATATATATATATATACAAACACACACACACACACAACACACACGAGTAATCGAGTCCGGATTCGAATCCTACGAATCCGCAAGACCAAGTAATCGGATTCGCGAGTATTGAAATTTTCGAATCTTGCCCAGCTCTTACACAGCGGAACATGGAGCGAGGTGAGTAGCCTCGCTCACAGGAAGTCGCTCGTGACTCCAGCGGCGGGCTGGTGCCCGCTCATCTCTTATAAATGTATAGATGTAAGATTAGTATAAGTATTTACTTGTAAATTTAAGTTTAACTTATGGTATTATGTAAGGTTACAATAAGTGGTTTTTTTCTGTAAGAGATGTAAATAAACTTAACTTAACCACCATCACTATCACCACCAAGACTCCCACTCCCACGGCGTGAGGGCTCCAACCGGTGGGTGCAGGCGTGGCGGGATCGTTGACTGGGTGGGTGTGGGTGGGGTGTGGTAGGAGACGGGGTGTATGGGGTGGACTGGGGTGTGGTAGGAAATGCGGTGGACTGGCGTGTGGTAGAAAATGGGGTGGACTGGCGTGTAACATACTGTGTAAGGGGTTGTTGGTGTAAGGGGTTGTTGTGTGTAAGGGGTTGTTGTGTGTGTAAAGGGTTGTTGTGTGTAAGGGGGTTGTTTGTGTGTAAGGGGTTGTTGTGTGTAAGGGGTTGTTGTGTGTAAGGGGTTGTTGTGTGTAAGGGGTTGTTGTGTGTAAAGGGTTGTTGTGTGTAAGGGGGTTGTTGTGTGTAAGGGGGTTGTTGTGTGTAAGGGGGTTGTTGTGTGTAAGGGGTTGTTGTGTGTAAGGGGTTGTTGTTGCCGCTAACATCTGTTCGTCCGCCTCGTATTCTGGTTCAAACATATAGGGTTGGGCTCCCCATCACAATCTGAGGTTCGTTTTCCTCATAGTATAAGCGAGCAGCGTCATTTATTTTGGTCTCAGATTGAGCATCGTACTCTAGATCTGTAACACCGACAGATTCACTGTCTGACACCGAAGTACAATCGCTCATCACATTTGCCGACAGGTGTCACGCAGGGAGAAGACTGTTGTTTACATTGGAGCTCCTCCTGTGACGTCAACAACAATATTCGTAGCCCTGTTGGAGGGAAGAAACAAATTCGCGCGCTTTTTACAAAAGTCGTATTTTTAAGGAAATAAGGCCTGGAAATAAATATTTTTGGTGGATTAGGTGTTTTGAAAGTACATACAACATAAATAGGCAAAAAAAAAAGGGTTAGCGACGATTACTTTAAGCAATATCCTAGGGTAATAATAGTTTATAAATGCTGCTTAGAAGTTGCTAGCAGTTTACTAGTACTAAGCACTTTTTTCCCCTAGACACGTTTTATATATATAATATATATATATATATATATATATATATATATATATATATATATATTATATATATATATATAATATATATATATATATATATATACGCACGAAGGTGATAGATGATGTCCTGCAAAGTACAACTGAAACCAATGCCTCACTTCGGAGATATAGGATATTGTTCGACTGAGGAACTAGGTAGCTGGAAAACATGGCAGGGATAATTTAATATATATATATAATATATATATATATATATATGATATATATATTATATATATATATATATATATATATATATATATATTATATAATATATATATATATATATATATATATATGCACTATAAGAATCGTGAATATCTATCTATCCATATAAGTTCTTGGGATCAACTGCAATACCAAAATACCAAGACATGGCGCTTGAAGTAAGGAAAAGGAAGGAAAATTGGTCGCAAGACGAGACTCCCACAGTTATACACTAGAGCTCGCATAGGGGGGGCATCAGCTGACGCAA
The DNA here is from genome assembly GCA_016584305.1 of Chionoecetes opilio. NCBI lineage: Eukaryota > Metazoa > Arthropoda > Malacostraca > Decapoda > Majidae > Chionoecetes > Chionoecetes opilio. The sequence goes on along the minus strand of JACEEZ010019999.1, from coordinate 10,081 downwards.
CCGGTAGTGGCTCGGCCGCCATCAAACCATGATACTCTGCGGCCAAAAAGGGTGCTCTGGCCCACACGACATGTTGTACTCCTACACGGTATTATCAAACTACCATAAGATATCTAGGATAACTGAACCTGTCATCGTCTTCACAAGACATTACTCCACATCATGAATATTAATTTAATACAATAAGCTATACCTATAATAAGATAATGTGAGCAAAATATAATGGTGCATAAACATTTTCTTTCACATTCTTTGCTTCAACTCCCTATTATTCCTGTAATTTTGCTTGCATTGAATTTTCATTCACTGTCTCGGAATCATTACATTTTCCGTATTATGATGGTATCTGACACGTGGTAATGCAACAATAAGTAGATGGTAAAAAAATTGCCATGAACATAAAACTTGTGACGGAACAGCTTTTCGCCGTGGTGAGCAGCTTCCGCAGCCTCGTCGGCACTATTTCCCTCGCCCAGGGTTTATTACCCTCCCCTCCCAGTCACAGAGCTCTGTGCCTCCAGCCCGCAGTGTTCCAGTCACAGAGTTATACACTATATGTGTAGTTATATACTTTGTGGAGCTATACACGAGTTATACACTTTGTGGAAGAAATTTATAAGTAATTTGATATAATCCTATAAATACATTTCTATATACACTTTACAAGAGGAATAAATCTTACCATTGAAATAATAAAATTGTTGCAGTGACAATGGAGATTGTTATTAATATAAATGAACCTACACAGATATCAAATATCTCTTCAAATTACAAATAAACCCAAATCCGCGCTCTATGGATGCTGAGCAGTTACAGATTAGAAGGAGAAGCTTGACATCACAAGTATGTCCGGCGTTATCAAGCTACCAGATGATATTCAGAAAATACTGAACTACCTCTGTTCACGAGACATTGCTGCATCATGACATAAATATTCAGTATCTACCTAGAATAAGATAATGACGTAAATAAAAGGCATACTTAATCCATAATTTGACGTTACCCAATCTTNAAAAAAAGGAATACCCCCTGTCACCGTGGCGGGTACAGAGGTTGAGTCTTTTAGAACATGGGATGAAGATTGGGAGATGGTGTGTGTGAAAGACTTAAGAGAATCAGCAAGATTGATGACTGCCAATTTTGCTTTCTGGCTGGAAGTTCAACTACCGATGCAATCTTCATCTCAAGACATCTGCAGGAGAAATATAGGAGGAGAAGAAAGGCTAAATCATGTGTTTGTGGATCTGAAAAGGTATTTGACAGGACTCCAAGAAGAACAATTAGATGGGCATTACAAAGACAAAAAGTACCGGAGAGGCTTTAAGGTTGGTAATTCAATGGCACTGTATGAAGGATTGAGATCAAAGGTGAGAGTACTGGAGGAACATCGGATGCCTTTGACATATGTGTGGGAGCGCATCAAGGCTCAGTTCTTAGTCCTCTTTTGTTTGTGGTAGTGATGGAAGAGGCCACAAAGGACTGCAAACAGGAGATCCACGGAGCTGCTATATGCATATGATTTAGTCTTGACAGCTGAGACAAAGGAGGAAGTTGAGAGATTTATAGATTGGAAGCAAGCAATGGAGAGAAGAGGTCTGAAGGTGAATATGTCCAAGACGAAGATGATGGTAACAGGCAAGAAAATAGAGCAAAATATACAACTGGGAAGGTTTCCCTATGGAGTCTGCGGTAATGGAGTAGGAGTACACTCTATTTGTTGCAAGGAATGTGACAAAGTGGTGCCTTAAAAGATGTTCGGGACTTGGAAACCTGAATATATGGTAAATTTCTGGTGCCCCGTGTGTGTAAGAAGAATCAACAGAGGGGCCCGCCAGAAGAGGAGGAGATAGAAACTATAAAGTGAATGGTGATGTAATAGATTCAATAGAAGTTAAAAATTATTGTTATTTTGGTGACATGTTAGATGACAAGGGTGGAGTGGAGAGAGCAGTATGAGCACGGGTAGCATCAGGTGTGATGTGTACACACAGACTCTCAGAGGAGTCTTGTATCGGAACGCTAGGTGTCGCGTCTCCTCCTGTTCTGCCTCCCTTCCGGCCCCTCAGCGAGTTATATAGGAAAGGTTTCATTCTTGAACAGCTGTTTACACAGGAAACTGCTGAGTACATGGAATGCGAATGTCCGCTCGCTGTTCACACGGCGATGACTCAAACACACCCAAGGTTAGTTGTGTCTGTCCAGGTGTGCAATGCTTATCAACTAAGATAAGTTGACTTTAACCACAGGCACACACAAAACACTGACTATGCATTCTCAAGAATGCAAACAGCAGGAAACAACACCATTATGTCTATGTCAACATTAATGAGGATGCAGTGTCTGTCCGAGCAACACAATAACACATGTGTTGCTGAAAGAGGCAGACACACGTACATACACCTCCAAAATGATCACATGCTGATAACAAATATGTTTCATCATACACCTACCAAAGACTACTCTATACTGGACTTGCTACTCGTGCCCTGCGCCAACCCGCCCATGACCAGTGGAGGCCAGTTTTGCGATTCCTGACATTTTCGAACCACCCCCATTTCTCTTCCTGTGGTCTATCAGTATAAATGATATACACACAAACCTCGATTTCCCGGACTAATAGGGGGGAGCACTGGTCCGGGAACCGCAAAAGTCCGGGAACTGCAAAAGTCCGGGAATCGCAGGTATAAAAAAAAAAAAAAAAAAAAAAAATTATATATATATATATATATATATATATATATATATATATATATATATATATATATATATATATATATATATATATATATATATATATATATATATATCTCGTATATAATAGTATATTATATATATATATCATATAGTCCGATGCATTACCCCCCCGGACGTTTATCCCACTCTAGTATTTACTGTCCGGCAACCGACAATATCACTACCCCGCCGCGGACTTTTACGTCCGCTGAGCATGCAGCCACCTGGCGGGAGGCAGCAGAAAGTGTTCAATAGTCTCAAGAGACGTTCCTGCACCAGGGGCAGTGGGGGTCAGGGGACTAACGGAGGCTGTGCAGGTGAACAGTGAGTGTCGTGTGCCCAAATGTAAGCAATACGACCGCTGAGCATGCTGCCACCTGGCGGGAGGCAGCAGAAAGTGTTCAATAGTCTCAGAAATGTTCTTGCACCAGGGGCAGTGGGAGTCAGGTGACTGACGGAGGCTGTGCAGGTGAACCGTGAATGTTGTGTTCCTAAATGTGAACAATACGACCGCTTAGCATGCTGCCACCTGGCGGGAGGTGCGGACACTGACCAGGGGTGACAGGAGACAACTTGGTCAATTTACGAACAGGACCAGGCATTTCAACGTTAAAAAAAAAAAAAAATTGCCCGAGACTGACATATCTCGGACCTCGGATTTTGTCCGGCAAATCCGATATCCGGGAAATCGAGGTTTGTGTGTACTGTTATCTTCGTAAATGCTTGTTCTATAATATTATCAAATAAAAAAACTAAAATACACTAAAGAAATGCCATTATAAGAGAGTGAAGAAATATGCATGAACTTATGAAAACAAAATATGAATTTACTTAAACTCTTCGCCATTTAATATTTTGCGTGAAAACATTTTAGATGAAATATATCAATAGAAGTGGATTTTCATTAGCTTTCCATTGATATATTTCATTTTCTGATAAATGAATTAGTACCATGCATAAATTAGCGTTAACTAAAAAAATAACATCATCAATCGGATCGGCAAGTAAGAAAGTGTTCCATGAATGCAGTTATGGTTTATCAGTATAAATGATACACTATTATCTTCGTAAATGATTGTTCTATAATATTATAAAAAAAACTGTAAAATACACTAAAGAAATGCCATTATGAGACTGAAGAAATATGCGTGAACTTCGTTCATTAAAAACGCCTCTTCGCCATTAAATATTTTGCGGGAAATTTTTTTACATGCAACATATCAAAAGAAGCGAAATTTTATTAGCTTTCCATTGATATACAGGGAGGTCCCGAAGATACGAGCAGTTAGGCTCCACCTGGCATACTCGTATAGCGAAATCTCGTATAACGAAACACATAACTAATGGTAAAATATAGGTTTGGTTCCAGGACCCCATCAATTAAAAAAAAAGAAAAAAAAAGACATGTTTATCAAGCTAAAATAAACTATAGCAAACACAACAAACACACATGTCTATATTGCCCACACTGTACTACCTATTCTGTAGAAAAAGCATTCTGAAAGACAAAATAGCACACAAAATAACATAACTGCACATTAATTAAACATAAAACATGCATAACATTCACAAGTGGTAATGTTGTGCGGGAGACAGGAAGCTGGCAGTAGCCAGTTTGAAAAAGTCCCTGTTTCTCTTTTCCGAGGCTCGAGAGAAAAAAGGGGGACTGCTTTTGCAGGGATGACTGGGTTGAGTTTTTCCTACTCCCCTTTGATCACTTGAGCCCCTTTCACACATTCCAAAATCAAACCCAACGAAAGCCCCAAAAATGCAGTGGCAGCGCCGCCCTGGTCCGGGTTATGGGTCCATCGTGCCCAAATCGTGAGGGCCGTGACGCCCCTGGGGCCGAGGCCCAAAAGTTGGGTGCGGGGCAAAAAAAATTTTGGGAAGCTCCCCGTTTTTCGACCCAACCAGGGGGTATCGTAAGTCTATGTGACGCTATCTTTATCTATGTAGCATTTTCGTGAACTACCGTGTCGTCGTTTTTTTTATCGTCCCCCGATAAAAACTTTTTACGCGCCCCCTTCATCCCTGCCTTCCCCCCTTTTTTGCACCCCCTTCCCCCCTTCCCCCCCTTTTTTTCACCTCCCCCCACCCCAACTCCACTCCCCCTACTTCCACCCCACTGTAACACTCCCCCCTTTAACTCCCTTTCCCCCCTACCCCCACCCCAATGGTGACACCCCCCCCCTCGATTTACCTTCCCCTACTCCTCCCCACGTGATACACTCCCCCCGTGACCCCCTACCCCTACTACCAGGGGGCACGTGGTAACACCCCTCCCCCCCACCACCCTCTCCACCCCCCCCCCCTTTTCCCCCCCCCAAACCCCCAAACCCAACCCCCTTCTTTATTAAAACCCCCCCTCCCCCTTTCCCCCTTTCCCCCAAATAAACCAACACAACCTTTTTCCCCCAATTTCTTCTCTAGCCCCCCTTTCCCTTTTCCCCCTTTCACCATGGAAACCCCCCCCACCCACGTGTGGCTGGGTTTTAAACGCTTTTCGGGTACGTTCATGGCACTGTCGTGGTTTCGTGGGCTCTATCGTGCCCAAAAAATCCCTTTTATTTTCCTTTTAGTGCATGTCTTACAACTGTCAGGGGACTCCATCGTGACCATCTTACGACCTTCTTTACACTTTAACTTAAAACAGGCAGCGGACTTTTTGTGAGGTATGAGGCCCTGGGGGTTTTTTCGGGGTTTAAAATTTTCACAAAAGGTTCAATAATAAAATTGGTGGCGTATCGGGTTTCGATTATGGAATGGGGTAAAGGGAAAGCTTTGGGGGAAGGGGAAAAGATCCCCGGTGCCCCGGGTGTGATACAATAATTTGGGGGGTGGTTGGGGGGAGGTAAGGGAAAAGGGGAGGGGTGGGGCAGACCTTTCCATCCCCCAAAAACTCGTCTCGCACATCTGAATCTTTGTACATTCGTCTGGGATGTAAATTTTTTTGTAGGCCCCCCGTTGTCGTCCCGACCCCAAAAGAATTATCATTTTTCAAAATTGTTTTCCACGGGGTAACAAAAACTTTAAGGTTTTGAAAATCTTTCCAGGTTTTCCGCTGAATTAGACTAATTTTGATGCTCTGAGTCCAAAAAATGCCCGGGGGTTTTTCCCAAATCCGGTCGGGGTTTTTTTGGGCCTACAAAAAATTTTAAAAAAAACCCGATTTTCGAAAAAAAAAAATTCTGCGGATCATCACTGAAAAACCCCCTGATGTTTTTTTCCGTTTTCCTAAAGAAAAAAAGTCAGCGTACCCAAATTCATTCAGTTTTTATTTATCCACCAAATTTGAAAGCAAATTATCATAATATTAGTATAAGAATGACCGTTAGTGAAAACAAAATTCAAGTTCACGGCATAAATCGGGCGTTTTTTCGTTTCCCCGTGTGTGAGCACTGCTGGGTTGTCTTTTCACGCCCAAAGCAGTATTTCCCCCCATCATGACTGCGTCCCCCCCCCCTGGTACCTCTCCCCCTTTTGGGCGCGGGTTGAGGGGAACCTTTTTTTCCTGCTCGTCCCCTCATCCCCCCCCCAAAAGGTTTTCGGGAAACTTCCCCATGTGTGAAACGGAAGTGAAATTTTAATACCCCATAAAACACCCGATTTTTTGGGAAAGGCCCCCACATGCTGCTGACGAGTCTGGGGGGTTTTCCCTCCCTTTGGGTTTTCCCCAGGAAGTTTTTTCCCCACCTGCAAAAACGATTTCCACGCGGCCACTCTAGCTTTGTTCATGGATTTTGGGGGAAACCCCTGTGTCCTTTATGAGCTGCCGAAATCTGGGGGCCAAATGGGAAATCCCGGGCCTTCAGTTCCCCAAGGGTCACCGAAAGGCTGGGAAAACGGGGTATTTGGAAGCACCTCCCACCCTTGTCCAAGGCGCGTGAACTGTTTCTTTAAAACCCAAGTTTCAGTGTACGGGGGGAAATAAATATCTTCCCCCGGTCAAAAAGGGGTTTCTTTAGGGATGTTTTCGCCCAGGAAACAAAACCTGCTCTCGCGCCGGCCACTCTTTTCTTTACTAGTTGGGCTCTGTCTCGACTGTCCCACAGCAAAAAAAAAGCAGGGGTATTTCCCGGAACCCGGACGGGGCCTGCCCAAAGTAGAAATTTAAACCATCTTCGGCGACGCAGATGATCCATTGGTGCTGCTCATTTTGGGAAATTTTGTCAAAAGCACGTATTTTCACTGTTTTATTTTCTCTTTGAGAGTTGGGGGAAAATGCGCAAGGGGGGTTGGGGGCGAACTGTTCCCGTTGTGGGGGGAGAACCCCAATTCCCAAAAAGCCTTACAGCTGTCAAAGAAGATTTGCCCAAACTCTCGGATCGTAAAGAGGGAGCGCCCAGTTTTTAAAAGAAGACCGGGGACATCTCGGGAGTACACGAGGGCTTCTCTGGCCCAGTAAACCCTGTAGGCCTCATGCCTTACGAAAAAAAGTGATACGCGCGTCCTTGCCCAAGGGAATTTTTCTCTTTGAGTTGGAAAGGCCAACAGTCGGGGGAAGTCTTCGACAAACTGAGATCCCGAAACCAGATAAATTTAACTCCATTTGGGGAAAAGGGGCGGACTATTTTTTTTTTTTGGTTTTTCAACTCTTCTTTTGTATATCCCGCTCGTCTGTACTGGGGCCTTTGTCGTCCCCTGTCGGGGAAACTCGGAACGCTGGTACAAAGGAAAAAACCCTTTGCATGAGGGCCCTGGACGGCGGGCAGATGGAAAGGGCGGGGTACTGGAGGCTGTGCCGATTCTTTCCGGGTTGGGTGCCCTTGTATTGATGGCGCAGAAGGTTTAAAAATCCGAGCATGGTCCAAAAGGCTCCCTTTCCCAAAACCCTCGGGGAATTTCCCCAAAAATTCAGTGAAGTTTTTGCGCCCTTGGGCCAAAACCCCCGGAGGTATTCCAAAGCCCCGCTTTGGGACACCGTGTGCGGTGGCCCGGGGCTTTCTTTGGGCACCCCGTTTACTTTAAAGTAAACCCCCGAGGCGCGCTTACCAAAACCCGTGATTTTCCTTCCCGTCCCCTGACAGGGGGTGTAAATTTTCCGAAAAGGGGGGGTGTAGCAGAAAACGTCAGGTTATTCCTCCTGACCCTCGCGCCGAAACCATCAAATAAAATGAAAGAAAAAAAAAAGATGGAAACTGGGGTGCAACCCAAAGAAATTTTGAATTTTAGGGAATTTTTGAAATTTTTGAATGGAGTAAAGGTGAGACAGGGTTTATTTTATTGGGGGAAATTTTGGGGAAATTTCCCCTTTTTTTCGTGCTGTGCCCTTGGGAATTCGAAATTCCCTTTAAGAAAAAATATTTATTTAAAAATCAAAACCCCTGATATTAGCATAAAGTAAGTCGTCAGGTAGGGCCCCTTGGGCTGTATCTCAAAAAATTTTTACCTGATGAGCAAAATCAATGTGATATTCGGACTCCCAAACACCTAAATTTGTCTAAATCAAAATGGAAACCCCCGACGATTTTTTTGGGTGTTACCCCAAAAGGTTTTTCGTACAACCTTAGGTAAAATAAAATACGTAGCAATTTAAAAGACTTTATAAATTTTTGTAAAATTTCTTGCAATTTACTTTAGTAAATAAATTTTAAATTTACTTTTGTAAAAAATTTTAATTTTACTTTAGTAAAAAAATTGGTAAATTTTTTTCACCCCGTTTGAAAGTCGTAGCATGGATTTTCGATTCCTATATTAAAATAACCCAAATTTTTTAAAATCTCGTTTTATCGGATTTCGTTTACCCAATTTCTCGTATAACGGGAAACCCCCTGTATTTCGTTTTCTGAAAAAAGAATTAGAACCAGCATAAATTAGCGTAAAATAAATAAAAAACATCATCAATGGGTAATTTTTCCCCATTGAAAGGGGATTTTTTTAGTTAGCGGGAAATTTTTGCAGGGTTTTAATTCATTTATCAAAAACGAAAAATATCATTGGAAAGCTAATGAAATCCGCTTCTATTGATATGTTTCATGTGAATGTTTTCCTGCAAAATATTAAATGGCGAAGAGTTTAAGTGAATGCATATTTCTTCTCTCTCTCATAATGGCATTTCTTTAGTGTATTTTACAGTTTTTTATTTGATAATATTATAGAACAAACATTTACGAAGATAACGATGCATCGTTTATACTGATAAACCATAGGAAGGGAAATGGGAGTGATGTTCGAAAATGTCAGGAATCGCAAAACTGGCCTCCACTGGAAATAGCCCAAAATGAGTAGCAAGTCCAGTATAGAGTAGTCTTTGCACCTACATATAACTATCCAGTGCATAACATGTCTTCAATCTTTAATTCATCATCACAATGCTGGTTCTCTTGCTATCTTCTACCTGTTTTTTTCATACTCAATGCGCTTCTGGAACTACCATGTGTAGGTCTCGTGGCCTCTTGTAGCTTCCTTATTTTCTTATGTTCTTATGGTCTGAACTTACCAACTGCATGCCTCCCCCCTCCTACAGCCTCGTTCCACAAGACTTTCCACGCATTATCATCTCTATTTTCCGAACTCCGGGTATTGGGGTACAATTACGCCACAGTGAGCTAGGCCGGCGTTCACACACAAAACATTGAGCGTTGTTGGCGTGATGCAAAGTCTTGCATGTTACGCTCTGGAACCACGTAGCTGGGAGGCAATGAAATTATCTGTATATGTTACGTTAGCACAATAAGTGCATTTTCACACACTATTGTACAGGTATATCACTGTAAAGGTTTAGATTTTTTACTGGGGGTTTTAAGTACTTAGACTTCACTTACCTCTCAATAATTAAATCACCTTCGGGTTGTTTGTTTGACTCACTATGAAGCTATCAGTCCAGGACTACATACAGGGTAAACAATAAACACTTGGTAAACACCTTATCTAGTTTATTTACAAGATCTACACATAACACAAATAGCACCCCCCAACACAAGATTCATCCACTCAATCACGCCCTAAATATCTTCCCTACATATGCCTATGATAGCCTACCGCTTCTGGTTATCTGGCTGGGGAATAGATATAAGGGGTTATGGATTATGATTATAAGAACCTGTAGCCTCGAGCCTGTGGTCCTCGTCGCGCACACACGTGGTCGACTTCCTGTCTAGCGACTCGCTCCTTGCTCCCAGCTTGCGTCTGCCTCTCCCAAGCCCTCCTTCTCCTCGCGGTATGACTTGCCCTGCGTCTGTTAGCAGGAATCAAGCACCAGACACGCGGGGAACTGGAAGGAGGTGGCGAGAGGTCCAGAAGACGTCCTCGGCTGGGGGAGGTGTAGTCGTGGCCGTGACCTGTAACAAGTGGCGACCCAGGCCGACCTGGATCGCCAGATGGCGGCTGGTGCGCGCTTGCTCCCATA
>JACEEZ010019997.1:0-18512 GCA_016584305.1 Chionoecetes opilio | reverse complement strand
ACATGTGTAAAACAATCATACAGCCTTTTTTTTGGGCCCCCTGCTTATGCATTCTTGCTTCTTGGTTGTTGTGTTTGTTATAGTGTACATACAGAGGCTCTTATGCATTTTTGCTTCTTGGCTTGTGTGTTGTGTACGTGACATATCAGATGCTGCTCGCCATCAGTTGACAATGCTTTTACAATGTTCATAGACCTAGTTTTATGGTGCAGAGGTGGGAATATTATTTTTCTTCCTGTCAACAAGTGGCTCATGTACAATGTTAGGATCTCCAGGTTCAAGATCAGATCTCGGAGGCCAATTCGTCTGAACCCAATGCTTCTCTCGAGCTCTGCTATCCCACATACAGAGAAAGCAGGGATACTTGTGTATCCACGTTGTTGACCAAGAAAAAGGACACCATTTTAAGTCAACACAGATGATCCAATTGTGTTTGTCATATTGCAATAACTCAATGACTCTCTTTACATCTCCATATTCTTCACGAAGACAGACCGAATGCCCAATAGGGACTGCGCCAAACAAATTGCCTTTGTGTAGAAGGAAAACACTTCAAGCTCCGCTTTGAGCTATAAATAACAATCGCCATTCATTTGGATTGTAGATTGAAAGCCCTAATTCCTTCAGTAAACCGGGAATGTTATGGCAAAACACAAAACCGCTGGCACTTCGAAGTACTGCAGAAATGTACTTTCTTTTGTTCGAAAGTATGATACCTTCACTCCTTGTTCAAGTATGTTTTTCTCGTTCAGTCTTGATGCTAGTATTTCTGAAGCTTTTTTTGGATAGGCCCAAATCACGTCAAAATCATTCAACTCGTGCTGATCAAATCCCCTACGAACTGAATCCTCGTGAATGTAAAAATCTGCATCATTGCTGTCACTGCGTTCTTCAACATCACTCAGATCTTCTAGAGGAGGTAGTTGTTCGAAAACGGGCACTGGATTTCAGCTGAATGAGGCATTGGTCTTATAGCTGACGGTAGATTAGGATATTCTATTTACTTTTATTTTTCTTGTTAAATCCTGATGTTTTCACTAAACAAAGTAACAGTCTGTGGAATGATCTTTTTGCTCTCGCCAAACCATGGGATACCAAATGCCAACTTTTCACGTGTTCCTTTGGGTCCACATCCGTAATCTCTCGACACACTGCTTGCACACTTTGTGGAGGCCCCATAGCTTGTCTTGTCACCGAGTTTCACTTTAAATATCGAAATATGCTTGTTTGACAAATACGCTGATGCTTGCCCTCTGACTTGAATGGTGAAACTACCACATATATAGCAGAAGAGTCAGGGTTGTTTAGGCATTTACGACGAGACGTAGCAGGAGCAGACATAATCTGAAAAAAAAGAAATATATACCTATGTAAATAAAACACTAAGCTGGAATAGTTACAAGCTTTGAAAACAAAAAAAAACAGCATAAAACGAAATAGAATTACAATGGTATTTTGTTACAAGGTTAAAGAAAAGCCATAACAAATCCTCCTAATTCCTACTATCCTAGCTTTCTGTTTGCATATATTGATAGTACTAAACCTATTGGGAGCTGCACAAAACCTCTCACCGCACTGTTTCAATTGTAACTGAACAAAAAAAGTTGCCACATAGCTCTCGATGAGTCAAATCGTAATCAGCTGGCAAGTTTTACTACAGCTCACAAGTGGAATTTTGCTTATCTGGAGGGTAAGCTGTGGAGAAAAAACTTGACGTGCTAGAAAAAAACTGACTACAGATTTGGAATCAGCATGCCAATTTTAGTCTAAATAAGCTCAAAAATCTAACTCAACAATTTTTTTTCTTTCAAATTGTTCCCCAGTGTAATCAAGAACCTTTTCTTTACTTTCGACTTCGCTTGTCTTACTGGTTAATACTAAAAAGTAATCACCCGGTGGTCACTGCTACTGAATTCAGATCCGACGTTAACGTTACTGACAAGATTTTCGTTAGTTGTGAAAATAAGATCTAGAATATTCTCGCCTCTCGTTGGTTGATCCACGTGTTGGTATAAAGCACTTTCTTGGAGATTTGAATAGAGAGTGTGCCCCGAATGTGTTGTAAGTGAGGGGGCCCCAACTATTACGGTCTATTAAAATCACCGAATCTTACGCTTTCGTTTTGAGAACTAATTTCCGCTATTTGTTCATAGAGTTCTTCGTCAATTGTATTTGTTTGAGCTGGAGGTCGACAAACAAGGCCAATTACTACTTTTTGCGAATGACGATTTAGTTGAACGAAAATTACATTTCTGTTTCAGTTTCGTGTTTAGATACTACAAGGGGATGAGGCAGGACTTTATTTACAACAATACCCTCCTGCCCTTCGAAGTCTTTCTGAACTTAATAAGTTATACCCCGGTATCGCAAATTCACCAAAAAATCTCTATTGGTCGTATCTATCAAATGACTCGGACACTCCGATGATGTCAGATTGTTCTGAATAAACTAGTTCCTCTAAATCATGAAATTTGTTACGTATACTACCGGGCCCTTAAAGTAACAAGCTTTAATATCGGGATGAGGAGTTAGGGCTTTGCGGGAACTAGATTTTGGTGCTTTGTGGGAACGAGAACTTACATTGCGGGAACGAAAGCTAAAGTTGTTGTCGGAACCTCTACCTGCTGGGAGTTTTTTTGGGTTTTTAGTTTTTTTACCGCTTCATTGAGGAGCCTACCGAGTCGTGCAGAACCAACTGAATTTATGTGGAGACCATCGTTTCGGAAGAGAATCGGTTGGTTATAAAAAAGGTCCCAATATTTGTATATTCAACACCTTCTTCTTTACAGAGATTTGCAAGACGATTATTTGTGCTGAAGGCCTTGTTGTAGAAGCTGTTTGCCGCATTGATCCTCGGAAGATACCAGATATGATGATTATACTAGATTTTACTTTATATTTAATCTCATATTGCGATATTTAGTAAGGAGGGCCTCTGATCTGTTTTTTTTTTAAAGTTATTTTTTGTTCCCGCGTGAATGATGATCAGGGTGTTTGCGTCGGCGTCATTTGTTAATTCATCACAGGCTGCTATGTTGTCCAGGGACACTCCCGGAGGAGGAGGGGGAGGAGGAGGCCGGAGGAGGAGGAGGTTTTAAAGGGCTCTTATTGGACGTGGAAAACCTTACCGTAAAATGGCATGTGTCCTTTGAAAAATAAATCCTGATATAAAACTATTATAAACTTAATATTTTTAGGATAATAATCCTAATAAAAAATAATGTAGGCATCATTCTTGCTGCCACCTCGAGGATGAAAAATAATGAAAAATCTCATTCACACAGAAGGCTTACTCTCTCACCTCTCTCATCCTCATTCTCTCCTTTCCTTTCCCTCTCTCTCCCCTTCTCCCTCTCATCTCCTCTCTCTCTCCTCTCTCTCTCTTTCCTCTCTCTCTCTCCCTCTTCTCTCTCTCTCTCTCTTCTCCTCCCCCCTCTCTCTCCTCTCATCTCTCCTCTCTCTCTCGCTCTCTTTTCTCTCTCTCTCTCTACCCCTTCTCTTCTCTCTCCTCTCTCTCCTCATCTCTCTCTCTCTCTCTCTCTCCTCACACACACGCATACATACATACACAAAAAACGCACACACCCTACGATACGTGGTGTGTGTGTGTGTGTGTGTGGGTGTGTGTTGGTGATAGTGGTTTTTTGGTAGGAATAATGTACTTGAAGACAGACAGAAAAGAGATAAATGAAAATCTTTTTGAAGAGGTTGAAAGGTAAATTTACGTGCACTATTTTATCCGAACATTGATAGAGATAGAAATTCCAAACTTTTCCATGAAACATAAATTGAAAAATAAGCGACATTGTATAGCACACGGAAAAACTGAAAAAAAATGAAATCCAAGTCTCATGTATTCACTCGGCGCTCATTTTGAGAGAGAGAGAGAGAGAAGAGAGAGAGAGAGAGAGAGAGAGCGGAGAGAGAGAGAAGAGAGAAGAGAGAAGGAGAGAGAGAGAGAGAGAGAGAGAGAGAGAGAGAGAGAGAGAGAGGAGAAGAGATAGAGAGAGAAGAGAGGAAACGAGAGAGAAAAAGATAATGAGAAGATATTTTATATAATATATAATATATATATAATATATATAATATATATATAGAAAAAAAAAAAAAAAATTTTAAAAAAAATTTTTTTTTTTTTATTTTTTATTTTTTAAAAAAGAAAGAAAAAAAAAAAAAAAAAAAAAAAGGGGGGGGGGGGGGGGGAAAAAAAAAAAAGGGGGAAAAAAAGAAAAAAAAAAGGAAAAAAAAAAAAAAAAAAAAGAAAAAGAGAAAAAAAAAAAAAAAAAAAGATAGGGGAGGGGGGGGGAAGGGAAAAAAAGGGGTTTTAAATTTTTTTTTTGGGAAGGAAAACCCCCTATTTTTTTTAAAACGGATTAAAAACGAAAAAAGGAGTATCGGAGCATTAACTACATTTGGTTTACCGGGAATCAACACCCCAAAAAGCCTTGTTTTGAACCGATGAAAAAGAGGGAAAAAGGGGGCCATTTATATAAAGGGGGTTTGAAGGGGCACGTAGACCTTTTGGGATTTTGAAGGGGATTCCGAAAGGGCAAAAGGGGGGGGACTCCGGGGGGAGGGGGGGAAGGGGGGAGGGATACCCCTTTTTTTTAAAAAAAGAGGGGGGCAGGGGGGTCCCTTTCCCCAACTTTTAATTTATTATTTATTAAAATTTTAAAAAATTTTTTTTAAAAAATTTTTTAAAAAAAAAATTTTTTTGTTTTTTTATAAGGGGGTTCTTTCTATTCCTATTTTTAATTTTTAAAATTTTTTAAAAACCTTTTTTTTGGTTTTCCCTTTAAGAAAAACAAAATTTTTTATTTTTTAATAAAAACATTTTAAAAATTTTTTATTTTCTTCCAACTTAATCTTTTAAATTTTTTTTTTTTTTTTTTTTTTACCTCCATTTAAATTTTTTTTTTCAAAATTTTTTTTAAAAAATTATAAAATTTTTATTTACCCAAAAAACCCCCAAAAAAAAAAAAAAAAGGGGGGGGTTTTTTTTTTTTTTTTTTTTCTTTTTTTTTTTTTTTTATTTTCCAAAAAACAAATATTCTTTTCAATCCAAAACCCCTTTTAAAAAAATTATTTTAAACAAAAAAAATAAATAACCCTTTTTAAAAAGAATATGTTATTTCGGAAAATGTTTGTTCTAAATTTATCAAAAAAAAACCGTAAACACACAAAGAAATGCCATTATGAGACTTTCAAGAAATATGCATTAACTTAAACTCTTCCCCAAATTTAAATGTTTTGCTCGCAAACATTTTACATGGAAATATCAATAAAGCGAATTTAATTAGCTTTCCATTGATATATTTCGTTTAGTGATAAATGAATTAGCAGCATGCATAAATTAGCGTTAACTGAATATAAAACATCATGAAATCGGGTAATTTCCTACCTAATATATGTTTATCAGTATAAAATATATACTGTTATCTACGGAAATGTTTGTTCTATAATATTATCAAATAAAAAACCGTAAAACACACTAAAGAAATGCCATTATGAAACTTTCAAGAAATATTCATGAACTTAAACTCTTCGCTATTTAATATTTTGCTCGCAAACATTTTACATGGAGAATATCAATAGAAGTGAAATTTAATTAGCTTTCCATTGATATATTTCCTTTTCTGATAAATTAATTAGAACCATGCATAAATTAGCGTTAACTAAATAAATAACATCATGAAATTGGGTAATTTTTCCCGATTGATGAGGTTATTTATTTAGTTAACGCTAATTTATGGATGGTTCTAATTCATTTATCAGAAAAGGAAATATATCATTGGAAAGCTAATTAGATTCCGCTTATATTGATATTCTCCATGTAAAATGTTTGCGAGCAAAATATTAAATGGCGAAGAGTTTAAGTGCATGCATATTTCTTGGAAGTCTCATAATGGCATTTTTTTTGTGTTTTATGTTTTTTTATTTGATAATATTATAGAAAAAACATTTTCGAAGATAACGGTATATTTTTTATACTGATAAACATTATATTAGGTAGGTAAACTTGTACGGGGAGCGGAGCGGTGAGCACTAGATGGTGTGACGTCACGGGCGATGTATCAGGCCTTGTCTCTCGGTGGCCACGGTATGAGTCGCAGTAGTGTAGCGTAGAGAGAAGAAATACAGCTCACTGGCGAACTCGTACACCTATACACCAGGGGGCGTCTCCTATGTGTATACCTGGCCCTCCCCGCCTCCCATATATCCTGTAGCAGCACCTTCGGGAGGACCATGTGTGGGATGGGGTGTGGGAAGTGTTAAAAGGGTTGAACGTGGGTAAAAAAAAATAGATGGAAAAATGAAAATAAAATAGAAGTAAAAAAATATTAATTAAGAGGTAAAGGTAAATTAGATGTATTACAAAATAGTTTTTCGCAAGGTAAAATTGGTGGGGATAGTTACTGATTAGCGGTTTCTATTGGGTTTTAATCGCGGAGACATTACCTTAAAATTTTTCCCCAAAATTTTTATTTTATCGCCACGTAATGCTTTAAGGGAATCTTTGTATACATTGAGCAGTGTTGCTCTGTCATTGTTTGGGGTTAAAGGGGGCCCGGTTTTTTAGGGGGGGTTTTTTTGCTGGGGTTTTCCCTTTACCCCAAATTTTACACAGTTATGCTGCGTGGGAAAGCCATTTGCGCCTTGGGGAAATATAAAGAGAGCCTTTTTTCCCCTTAGGGCCCCTTTTACATCTGGGGCGGGAGGGGTGGGGGGCCCTTTTAAAGGGGGGGAAACTGTGGTGATTTGGTAGAAAGTAGTGGTATGTTTTAGAGGATTTGGGGGTTTTGGTAGTTGTAAAATAAACCTGCAGCTGATGTGAGAGGAAAAACCCGGGGGGTAGCCATTTGTAAGGAACTAAATACATCAGAAACCTTTTTTAAAAGCCAATCGTATACCTTTTGGGCCGGGCCCCCGTCGAAACGCGTGGCCCGGGGGCAATTTTGATGTAGGTTTTTTTTTTTTGGGGGTTTTTCGAACCCGTGCAGGGGAAGGGAAAAAGGGAAAAATTAAATTTTTTTCCGAATTATGAACACCACCTGAGTTAAAATTGTCGTTGGAAGGGAAACTACTGACGGGATTTCAAAAGGGGAAAAATGAAAAGGCCCGGGGGGACCCCCAAAATTTTTAAATCCCCTCCTTGCCCGGCGGCCCCCGGAAAAATCCCTTTTTGGGGAACCCTTTAGGGGTTTTAATAATTTTTCGGCCCAAAATTTTTTTTTGGGCGGCTTGGTTACCCCTTAAAAAATGCCCCCCTTTAAATCCGGGGGAAATACCCCCATTTATTGAAATGGGAAACCTTTTTTTTTTGGTGGATTTTTTTTTGGGGGCCTGCCGTTTTTTGTCCCCCGGGGCCCCGGAACCCTCTTAAAAAGGGGGGGCCCGGGGAAAAACCCTTTTCCCCCCCGGGGGCCCATTCCCCCAATCATTTTCCAATTTAAGGGTTTAATTTTTGGTTTTGTTTTTGGGGATAATTCAAAAATGTGAAACACTAAACTCGCCCCGGCCCCCCCTTTTTCCTACTTTAAAAACCCGGCCCGGGAAAACTTTGGTTTCCCCCAAAAACTTATTAAAAAAAATTTAGGGTTTAAAAAAAAATTTGGTTAAAAAAAACCCTTTTCTTAATTGATAATTAAAACTTTGGGAAAACAAAACCATGTTGGAAACCCCTTTCCTGGCTCAAGTCATTAATTTTTTCCTTCCAGGAACTTTAGGGTTTCTCAAAAATAATTTCCCCAAAAATTTTTTTGGAAAATTTAATCCTAAAATTTAGAAAAAAATTAATTTTTTCGGGAAATTTCATAACAAAAAAAAACCAGGGAAAAAATTGGAAAAGGAAACCTTTACTTGGGGGTTTGGTCAGTTCCCTTGAGAGGCCAAGTTTAAACTTCTTTGTTATCAAAGGATTTTAGGTCTTTTAGAAAATTAAGGGATTTTGAGGGGGAAGGGAAAATCCAAACCCATAATTACCTTGTGACCCAAAAAAATAAAGGGGTCCTGAAAATTTAAAAACCAAAATTTTTTTGGCCCGCCTTGGGGGAAACCTTTTTCCCCAAACAAAATGCCAGGAAATTTGGCAAGGACAAAGCCTTCTTTTTGTTGTTCTACCCCCCCTTTCCCCCTGGGAAACCCTTAAATTTTCCCCCAATTTTAAAGGGTTTTAAAATGTTGAAAAAATTTATTTAAAAATTTGGGGCCTTATCGTCCATTTGGATTTGGGGGGGCCAAAAATTTTGGGAAAAAGCACAAAAGGGTTATCGCTTTTTCGGGAACCAAACAAAAATGTGTGGGGTTTTCCTTAAGGGGAATTTTATTTTAAACCATTTATTCGAAAGCGCAATGGGGTAGATTCCCAAGGTATAAAACCGCCCCGGGAAAAAGGAAAAGGAATAAAAAATTCTTTTTAAAAGCTTTTTTAAAATTTTCCCCAAATTTCAAATAAAATTTTTAATTTTAATTTTGGGCTACAATTTTTTAAAATTTATTAAAAATTTCCCCCAATTATTAAATGGGATTTTTTTTTAATTTGGGGTAAAAATTAAATTTAAAGCAAAAAAGATAAAAGTTATAGGGGGCCTTTAAAAACGGGGTTTTAAATTTTAAAAAAGTTTAATTTTTAAAAACAAAAATTATACAATGGTTTAACCATACTTAAATAAAAATTTTAATATTTTTTAAAAATATAAAACAAAAAAAAATGTAAAAATTAAAAATAGGAGCTTTTTCGAAATCCCCTTGGTTTTGGACATGAAGGGAAAATTTGGTTACATGTTTCCGGCCCGATGCGCAGGGTTTAGGCCCAATAAAACTTACGACGTGAGCGGACAAGGTTCTGTTTTTACCTGGAGCCCCGGGCTTGAGGCAGGCCCGGTAAACCCTTTTTTTAAAGCATTTTTCCCACTAGACTGGTAGGAAAAAAATAGTTGAGAAACCTTTTGTACTCGCCCAATAGGGGGCCCCTTACGACAAAAAAAATTCCTAAAACTAGGGGGAAAAACTGAAAAAAATGGAACGGGCCCAATTTTAAGGGAAAATAAAGATTTATTTTCCAGACTTTTAGTGCATAAACACTTTTGCCCAAACCCCCCCCCGGATCTTGGCGTTAAAGTTTCGAAAAAGTCTTGTAGAGAGAAATTTAAAGGGTGTTGAGAGCACTGCTACTGGAATGTTGCGTGAAAAGTTGCGTCTGCAACATGATTTTTTTTTCCCAGGAATTTGATAGTAAGGATAAAATTTCCCTGAATGGTAAATGGAACCACCACGGGGCTGGGCCACACGGCCAAAAAAGGGTTTTTTTCCCTTTTAAAAAAAATTTCCACACCCCCGGGTGGACCGTGGGGGAAACTGAAAGGGAAAACCCATAGAAAATTTTCCCTTAAAAAGTGCTTAAGAGCCCACACCAAAAGCTAGAGCTTCAAGGTGATTTTCCTGAGTACCGTGAATCTACATCAAAAAAGCATTTCTACGGCCCCTATGCAAAAAACATGAGGGCTTTTCCCTTCAACTGTTTGCATCAAAAACCGCCCCCCACGCCTAGTGCCGAAGCACTGTCACAAAAAGTAAAAAGGCATATGGAAAGTCAGGAAAGTAAAAAATTGGGGGATGTGTAAGGCCTGTTTCAAAGTATAAAACTTTTTTGTTGGGGGACCTTTCCCCAAGCAAAAGGGAAAACGCCCTTTTTCAAGAGTGGTGTCAGAGGACTGAAATTTTCGAAGCTGCCCCTCAAAAAAAAGACGATAGTAACCCGAAAAACCCAAGGAAAAGATTTTCCCTTTTCAGTGGTGGTAGGGGTTGGGAAAATTCTTGAGGGTTTTGATTTACAATCCAAGGGTTTTTGGTTTCCACCCTTGTGACAGCATAGCCTAAAAAAGTCAATCTTAAATTGAAAAAAAAACGGCATTTGCGCACTTTAATTTTAAAAGGCCCAAACCCTCAGAAAGTTTCTAAAAACAAAAAGGGCAAAGTTTTCCAAGTGATGGATAAGTTTTTGGAGAAAAAGTAGAGGTCGTCCATGAAAGGACAAAACAAAACCATCCCCTATGATGCCGTGAGAAAAGTTGTTTACTGGGGACGTTGGTTTTGTAAGAGGTGAGTTCCTAAAAACCCATAGGACATCCCCCACCCACATAATGAGCATTATTTTTTGGGAAAAGGGGCAGTTATTTCCCGAGATTTCTCTTCAACGGAATCTGCCAGAAACCAGCTTGAGGCCCAAAAAAACGGAAAAAAACTGTTTTACCTTTCCCAAATGGGACCCCAAAAGGTCTCCCAAAAACAGGGATTGGATAGTGACCCTTTACAGTTAAATTTTTTTAACTTTCCTAAAAGTCGAGCAAAAGGGCCGATAAGTACCTTTCTCTTTTTTTTCCCCCAATAACAAAGGTGATTTCCCCAAGGGAAAAAAAAGACTCCTTTTAAAATTCCTTTCACCCAAAATTTTGTCCGTTATCTTTCCCCCTGTACCACAGCTCTTTGGCTATGAGGCATACGATAAAAAAGGTTTAACATAGGGAAGGTGTGCATCGGGTTTGTGAGCACACTGTTTTTGGGGGTTTTTGGATTATTTTCTGTTATTTCCCAAAGGGGTTTCCCCCAGGGGTAGGGCAAGAGCAGGCCTGGGGGTCGAGAGAAAAAGCGGAAGTTTCGGGTTAGCCTCGGGAAAAAATTCCAAAGAAACCTGTACGTAAGGTGTTTAGCTCCCTGGATTTATGTCTGGGGGGGTCCTCCCCAACATTCGTTTTTCTTAGAGACCCCCGGCAAAGAATTTGGGGAAGATCCATAAAAGGTTTTCAAAATATTTTGTCTCTCAAAGTTTCCCAAAACCCAAAAACCCTTTTTTCAGAGTTATAGGGACCCTGTAACATTTGTGAAAACTGCGTGCTTATGGGGTTTATCGCGTACCCGGAAAAAAAAAAAAAACGTTTTCCCTCAAAACGCCTAAGCGACCCTTTCACGGATAGTGTCTGGTAAGAAAAACCCAAATTTAAAATGCCCATAGGGGCCTCTTGGACTCTCATCGCAAGTCGAACAGAAATCGAGGAGCCAATATATTGGTCTCCTATGACCCAAAAGCGGACACCCAAAGGGAAACCCGCAGGGGAAACGAACGTTTCGTTTCCCCCCCTGGGAAAAGCAGTCATGGCCTATACTAGCAGGGAAAGGGGTTGTGGTTCACTGTTTTTGGGGGAAAAACAGAGGGTTATTTTAAAAATGGGGCTGGGGCTTGTCATTTCGGGGAAAAAGGGAAAGCCCTCTAAAGAGATTTCTTTGGGGCTGTTGGAAATTTTAAACAATTTTGATGGGGAAGCAAAAAAAGGGATTCTAAACCCAAAAAAACCATCACCCTTTTAAAAAAAACTTTGGTTTTTACTATAAAAATGTATGTTTAAGGGCTTAGATTAGGAGCAAGGCATAGAGGAAAGGGCACAGTGCCCCCTTACCCCTAGGTGAGGGCCTTGAACACTTTGTAGGTGGCTGAGAGGGGTAACAATGGGAAAATTGGGTATGAATTGTTTAAATTTTAAAAAGCAAAATCACTAAGAAAAATTCCCTGAAAACCCCCATGGAGTCCACTCCCCCAAAAGCAAAAGAACTGTCTCGAAAATTTAAACCTGGAAAATTTTCATTTATAGAAAGAAAAACCAGCATATAGACGGGACTATGCAAAGGGTGTTTGTCTGTGACCCTTTTTGTCCCCGAAAACTTTAAACTGGGTTTCTTTGAACCTGCGCGAATCTTCCCCCGACTGCCGATAAACCATTTCCATTTTTTCGCTTTTTTTAAAAGCTTAGACCCCGCTTTTATCCCAGTTTTTGGGCTCACGCTTTTATCAAAGGTTATGACTCACGCTTTTTTTAAAAATTAGACTCACGTTTTACAAAGCTTTGGACTCACGCTTTCATAAAAGCTTTTTAAAAAAAAAAAAACCCCCAAACAAAAAAAAAAAAAAAAATTTTTGTTTAAAAAAAAAATTAAGAAATTTTGGCTTTTCCTTTTAAGCGTACGGGCCTTTTGTGGGAAAAGGGGAAAAATTTTTGGAAAATTTAAAAAAGTTTTAATTTTCTTAAAAAGGAATTTTTAAAATTTTAAAAAAATTTTAGAAGGTTATTTCCCCTGGCCCCCTTTAAAATCCCCAAGGGGAATGTTTTGCATACCGAAAGCTCTTTGTGGGGCCCCCCAAAAAATTTAAAAAAAACCCCAAATTCCCCAAATCTAGTTTAAATTTTTCCTTCCAAACCGACCCACTTTCAAAATTCCCCCGGCCTTAGATTTAAAAAAAAATTTTCTTCCCGAAGCCAATATTAGCAACCCCCGGTTTTCCTGGGGGCCCCCCCCAAAATCCCCATACCAACCCGGTGGGAAAGTTTAATAGTTGGGCCCCGGAAGGGTCATTTTTTGGAAAATATTTCTTTAAAAAAAAATTTAAAAAAATTTTTAACCTGTTTGTTTTTCCCTTTTTTTCCCAAACCCGGAAGCGGGGCCAATATGCGAGGAAAAAAGGCCCAAACCCCCAAGAATTTTTAATACAAAAAAATATTTTCAAATTCCCCCAAACCCCACAAACTAAATTCCTTCAAAAACTTAACGTTTATAAAAAAACTTTTCTCAAATTTTTTCCTCCCCCGAAAAAATTACCCCTTAAAAGGAAAACCGGTGGGAAAAGAAAAAGAAAGTTTCAGGGGAGTAAACCAAAAAAAAAATTAAAATAGGGGGAAAAAATTTAAAATAAAGGGAAAAATAATAAAATATATTTTAAGGTTTTTTTGTTTTTTAACCCGGGCCTTTTGTTCAACGGTTTAATTTTTTTAAAGGCAAAAAAAACGGAAAACCGTCCACTTCCCCCAACGAACCCCCTTGCTAAACCCTTGCAAAATGGAAACCTTCCCCCTTTAACAATTTTCCCCCAACCCCAAAAAAAAACTTAAACCCCCAAAAAACCCCGGGGGGCCCATTTAAACTTTAAATTTTTAAATAATTTTCCCGCAATAAAACCCCCAAAACCCGGGAGTTCCCCCAAAAGAAACACCGACCGGCCTTTGAAAAGAAACCTTTTTGGGGAGCCCCCCCCCAAAAAAAATTTAAAGGGGACAAAAAAGGAAATTTTTAACACTTCACCCCCCTAAACAAAAAATTACTATTTCTACTTTCCCCCCGGTTTCTTTTTGGGTAAGGGGGCCCCTTGGTTTTTCTTGGGGGGGAAACCCGACAAAAAGAAAGGGAAATTCCCCTTGGGATCACACAAAAGGTAACCAATTTAGTAACCCTTAGGAAATTGGGGCAACGAAACCTCGGCTCAAAGGTTGGAGGTTTGGTACTCTTTTTCCCCCTTCCTCAAAATTCCCCCCCAAAACCCCCAAAAGCTTTTTAAAACGTTTCCCCCCATTTTTTTTTAACTGGGGCCGAAATGGCCCCAAAGGGGCATTTTTTCCCTCACCCCAAAAACCCCGTCTTAAAGAAGGGAAGAAACAAAAGAGGCAACCCCGCTCAAATTTTTCACCCTTTGGGTTTCCCCCCCACCCTTTCCCCTTGGGGCCTTTCCAAAAAAAAAAAAAGCGGGAAAAGAATTAGGTGGCCCGGGGGGTTTTTCCCCCCGCTCAGAAAAAAAACCCAAAAGGAGCCCGGGCCCGGCCAAAACCGGGTGAGCAAACCAAGGGGAACCCGGCCTGAACCCCCGGCCCCACCCCCGGCCCCCCCGGCTTTTTCCTTCCCAAAATCCCCTTCCCTTATTAAACCCCCCCTTTCCGGAAAAAAACGTAAAAAGGGGGGGGGGCCCCGGCCGCCTCCCCTTAAAGGGACCAAACCCCAAAAAAATTTCAAGAGGAGGGGACATGCCGGAAAAGCACCAAATTTTGTTCAGGCATTCCCACAGGGTCCTAGCTATGATTTTTGGGGAGGGGGAGACAAAAGATCCCAAATTTCTCAGAAGCCTTATGAACCCTTTTTGGGATAACGGCCCAAATTTTTAAATTAGAAAAATCTTGATGAAATCGAAAAAAAAACAAAATTTCCCCCGTTTAATTGCCAAACACCAAAGACGAAGAGGAAGGGAGGTCGGAAAGTGTCATGCTGAAAAGGGTGGGCGTGGGCCCCCTTTTCCCCCTCTCTACATAGTCAACCCCCAGCACCGTGATGGGGGCCGGACACCTTTTTCAAGCTGAGAATCAAACCCCTACCCTCCTTCTTTGGCTGAAAAGAGGGGAAGGGTGCGACAAGGGGAAGAAGTCCGACTCACCAAACTTTGGGGGAGAAGACGCAAGAAAAACCCTCTGGGGTCCTTTGGTTTTGAGTGCTCCCATTGGGGCCTTTCTGGGTACACCTCCTCCAGGGACTGGCATTTACTTTAATTTTACGATATGCCCAAAATGGAGTGTTTTTTCCCCACAAACATGAGGCAATGGAAAACCTCTATTTAGAGTTTGAAATTTGGGTTTGGGAAAGGTACCTGGACCCAAAAGTACAAAGAATCCCAAACCCGAAGGGAAACGGGGGAAGGGGGTACGAAGGAAAAGGTTTGGGAGGCCAGACCAAAAGGTCCCAGGCAATTGGCCCGATTTTCCCGCTGACCCCCCCCCAAAAAAGGGGAGAAAAATCTTCCAGTTCCCCTTTAGAGAAGATTGTATTTCCCCTACTTCCCAGACGGAAAAAGGTCTTTTCAACCCTCCCGGGGCCTCTGTATCTGCAGTGGCACTGGGCCACTCCCATGCCGCCATGTGACCACGAAGAGGCCGACACAAGAAAATTTTGGTCCATCTTTCCCAAAATGCCCTAGGGGGAGTGGAGCCCAAACCCCATGCTTGGTACGCACCGTGGATTAAATGACCGTTCCCCTTTTCATCCCCATCGGGGGAAATATCACTTTTAGCCAGCCAAAAGTATCCATCGGCTGACAACTGGGTCGGCCCTTGGGGTGGCAAGGGAAATTCCTTTTCCTACACATCAAAAGCAAACGTAGTACTTGGGCAAAGAGAAGCCACAGCCCCTACCAGTGTTTTTCCCCAAGCTTCACAGGGTTTTGATACGACTTTTTCTTTTTTTGGAAAGGGGAAAAAAAAATCGGTTTGGGGAAACATGGGGTTTCCCATACCGAAAATCACAGGATTCCTTTTAACTTTATCGTTTTTTTAAAACACCACATGCACCCCAAAAAAACCGTGGTTTCCAGGAGTTCCAGGGGCTGGAAAAAATTTTACAGTCGTTTATATGACAAAACCAGCCCTCTGGTGCGGGTTGAATGAAGCAAGAAAAAGGGAAATGTTTTTGCCAGGAAAAAAACAGAACGATGGAGAAAATTTCCCCCCAATCAACAGGCCCGCTGCAGCACACCAAAACGTTTTCAGGTACCAAAGGGTGGGCATCTGGACAACCTGTCACCAGGGGCCCAAAAAACAGACACCAAAATGCTGAAAGGGGCGGTTGGGGAAAATGGATGCAGAAAAAAAAGTCTTGGGTTCCTGTTGGAGCTCGCAGCCTGCGGCAAACCCAAAAGGGTTTTAAAGTGAAAATTGTGAAGTGTGCCCGCAAAATTTCGGCCCGGTTTTGGCGGGAGATGTTCATGCAAAAAAAGCCAGCTGGGGAAAGCACGAAAAAATGCAGCTGCAAAAGTGAGAAGTAGACCCCATTTAAATTTTCAATTATGAATCATACCTGCATTTTGATAATGGTGCTTAAAAAAAGACCCTGGCATTCCTGAAACCCGGTTTCAGGAAGAAAATTGGGTTGTTTTATAATGAGCTTAATGAATACCCTTTTTTTTTCATAATGCACCGTCAGTAGATTAAACCCCTGTTATTTTTGAATTTCAAGGGGTAGGGTTTTTAAATTTTTTGTTCGCTAAAAAAACTACCGGGGGTTTCGGATTTTTCCCCAGGGGAGTTTTTAAAGGCCCAATAAATATTTAATTTTTGTTTTTTGACAGCCATATTGGAATATTTTGTTCTGGAGTTATTAAATAATAATAAAAAAGATAATTTGCATCCAAAAAAACATTATCCTTATGACTATTCTTTTAAAAAACCCATTTCCCCTAATTTCCACATGCGGAAATGTCAAAATAATAAAGAAGGGGTTCCTTATAGCCATCTGAGTGATGGGATCATTTGTCCCCCCTCTCAAATCATAGCTAGGAGCCTGTAGAGTGCCTGAAAAAATTTTGTGCTTTTACCCGGCATGTCCCCATCATTTCACTAAGCTGCCGGACTAGTAGGCTTGTTTTACGCTGCCACCATGTATACCGGGGGCCCACTAGGCCCTCCATATGCAGTTGCAATAAGGTGGATGGAGACACTGGTGTTTTTTTTGGTGGTATATTCACAGTGTGACACTGAACGTTTTGCTCCGTGCCCTGGGTCCCCGATACACTGACGGTTAACACAGAGGGCCGCGGGAAGATCTCTGTCTCCCGCGCCATTACAAATCAGTTACCAATTGGGTTTAACATTTGCTTATAACGTCCTTAATGATAAGTCTACACAACATGTGTTAATTACACTAACACACCCTCGGGCATTTTGAGATATTAACCCCGTCATGCCCAAAACTTAGGGTTTTGAGCATCCTCCCCTGAAACATGCACAGAACATCGTGCATGGCAAACCAGTTCTTTACAGTTTGCACTTCTTGGAAGCACAAGGGGGTCTCACTCCTGCAGCCACACCGGATCATCTTCAGGATGTAGTTTGGACAAGTTTGCATTTTCTGGTAGGTGGATTGGGATCAGTGCCCTGTTACAGGTGTCTTTTTCCCATCAAAATTCCTCTGGGTTCAGTGTGGGGAGCTGATTCACATCGAGATTTCGCCACAAGTACGCTTGGAAGTGGGCCCTCTTTAAAATTTTCAAGGAATGCTTCCTTTGTTTCAGCATGTTTCAGCAAGTTGGGTGATTTATACTAAGTTAGGTAGGATTATTGGATCACAGTCTGACGTAAACATATTGCAGGAGATTGATAAACTTAAGAGGGCAGTCAGATGGCGGGGGGGAATTAAAATATTGAAAAATGTGCGTTATAAGTTGGTAAAAAAACCCTGGTAATAGAAAAACCCATAGCAATGTATCGCTGAAAAGATCAAAGGTGAAAAAGATCTTGGAGTGAGGGTGAGCCCGACCCCCGACCTGGAAACAATGTTTTGAGGCCAAAATGAGCAATAGAGTATTAGGATTCTTACCAAAAGTGTTAAAAGTAAAAGGGGGGTTTATTCAAAAGTTTTATCTGGCTCTAGTCAGGCCTCACCTGAATATGAGTTCATTTGGTTCCATTTTACAGGGGATATAGGTGGTTAGAAAAAGGCAGAGAAGGATACCAAAATGATAAAAGGGATGCGTAATTTAGTTATGAGAGGAATTGAAGTTATTAAAATCACTCACTCGGAACGCAGATTAAGGGCGACTGATAGAATTTTTAAGGGATAAGGGAAAAATAAAGGAGAGGTGGGAAAAGTTTTTACGGTTTTTTAACCGGGTTAAACAAAAAGTAAGGTTCAAGGGGAAAAAGGGTAGAATTAAAAAGGGAAAATGGGGAAAAAAAGGGTTAAAAATGGGTGGTGAATGATGGAAGGGTCCTAGTAGAAGGTAGTTGTGGGAGTCTTTGGGGAGCTTTAAGGGGGACGGATGGGGTTCATGGAGGGGGATTAAAAGGTGGATGTGGGTATGTTAGGTGACAGGACTACCACGTGTAGCCTCGCGGCCTCTTGTAGTTCCTTATTTTCTATGTTTTATTTCTTTTTTGGGGGTAAGCACCAATTTGGGGCGCATAGGCCTTTCCCATTTTTTTTCCCCAAAATAGCCCTGTGTGGGAATGGCCGTGCTCTCGTTAGCTATAAAGGTGAATGAAGGAGGGCTTGTTCAAGGACTTGCTGGAAGGTGATCCATGTTTCCAAAGACTATAGGGATAACCGTTTCAGGGGGTTTGATGACAGAGCTTTCCCAACCCATGTAGATGCTACATGTCACATTTTTATGGCAGGGCTGGAAAAAGGGTCGACAATTTTTGGTTGCCCCGGCAGTGTTTACTTTATGTCCACTATTGTTCTGTCCTTGGGGGGAACCATGATTTTGTGGTACATCCCGTCCTGTCTGAGGTAAGATGAAGGGGAGGACAAAAACCCCATCCTTTCATCAGAAACCCCAGTGTGTGAAGCTTCTCCAGCAAACCCCCCGGGGTTGGACGATGATGGTGTTTTCTTCTGCTGATTTTTTAGATCATATCTGCCCGTCTTTTTCCATCCTGATCTCGATGGGCGGGGCCCCCACCGCACCCCCAACTTTTTCTTCTTTGTTCCGTAGATGAAAAAAGCCTGTCTTTTTCCAGTTCCTACACGAAAAAGTTCAGTGTTTTTTTGTTTTCAAAGGGTGACAAGGGCAGCTTTGGGGTGGTAGTTTTGGGTTTCCCGGGGGAATGATGCTTTTTTGTGCCCCAAACCCTGGTTTTCCCTGACCTCCTCCCTTTGGGGGAACCCGGAAATTTTTTGAAAAAAAAACTTTGGGGGGGCCTCGTTAATTAACC
>JACEEZ010019995.1:137500-145000 GCA_016584305.1 Chionoecetes opilio | reverse complement strand
ATCATGATTATTTTTTATTATTATCATTATTATTTTTTAATTAGAAAGTATTTTTGCAGTAAAAATATGCGAAGATTTTGAGTGATAATAATAATAATAATAATAATAATAATTTAATAATAATAATGAATAATATAATAATAATAATAATATAATAATAATAATAAAGTTTATTTCCACGCAGTGGGTTTTTCTGTTACATACAATTATTGTCAAAATTATAGCTACAATCATATAAAGATCAGTTTTGCATTAAAACTTAAAAACATAGAATTATAGAATTGTTAAATAAAAAAATAATCGATAAATTAAAATATATATATATACAGTATATGCTAATAAAAAGTAAAGGAATAAAACATTATTTAAAAAAAAGCTAATATATAAGTAAAATCATTATAAAGAAGAGAGAGAGAGAGAGAGAGAAGAGAGAGAGAGAGAGAGAGAGAGAGAGAGAGAGAGAGAGAGAGAGAGAGAGAGAGAGAGTAAAATCATTATAAAAGGTACCTATAGTTCTGCCTAAGAATAGTAATATATACATTAAAAGAAAAGTTATATATTAAAATTCATTTCCGTCCCGAAGTACACGGTTGAGCGAGAGAGAGAGAGAGAGAGAGAGAGAGAGAGAAGAGAGAGAGAGAGAGAGAGAGAGAGAGAGAGAGAGAGAGAGAGAGAGAGAAAAAAAAAAATCAACATTGAACTATGAATACAAATAGAAAAGGAAACGACAAAAAATATAAGAGCAGAAAATAAAATAAAATAAATAAATAAATAAATAAATACTGGAAAATGGACTACAAATGAGAGAGAGAGAGAGAGAGAGAGAGAGAGAGAGAGAGAGAGAGAGGAGAGAGAGAGAGAGAGAGAGAGGAGAGAGAGAGAGAGAATTAGACAGGGGAGAAGCCGGCTGTCAGTCACCTACCCGCATGTATCTGTTATTGGACAGCTGTAACAACCTTCCCTTACTGTCAACTTGTCTCCCTCCCTCCCCCCCTCCATCCCTCTCCCTTCCCTCTCCTCTCCCTCCATTCCTCCCTCCTTCCCTCCCTCTCTCTTTCTCTCTCTTTTTACTCCCAATAACCTCCTCCCTCTCTTTTATTCCCAAATAGCCTCTCTTTTATTATTTATTTTTTCTGTTTTTATTTTTTCTGTTCTACTGCCAACTTCTTCTTGTCTTCCCTCCTTCCCTCCTTCCCTGGCAACTTCTTGTCTTCCCTCCTTCCCTCCTTCTCTTCCCTCCTTCTTTCCCTGGCAACTCCTTCTCTTCCCTCCTTCCTCCTTCTCTTCCCTCCTTCTTCCTGGCACTCCTTCTCTTCCCTCCTTCTTTCCCTGGCAACTCCTTCTCTTCCCTCCTTCTTTCCCTGGCAACTCCTTCTCTTCCCTCCTTCCCTCCTTCCCTCCTTCTTTCCCTGCCAACTTCTTCTCTTCCCTCCTTCTCTTCCCTCATTTCACAAAAAAGAGTAATTAGAACAATTACAGGAAAAAGAAGATATGAACACACTAACAACCTGTTTTTAAATGCCAAATTACTAAAGATAAATGAAATAAATATATATTTTTGTGCTCTTTTTGTCTATAAATGTTTGCATAATTTGATAGAAAATACTTTTTTTCGGATTCGCATTAATGAAAGATACAGACTAAGAGGTGTTGATGTTGTAGAGGTTCCAACGCTGCCTTCAAACCAATCACAAACATGTATCGTGTATCACGGCGCCAAAATATGGAATGAATTACCGTTGGACTTAAAAACAAAACCTACCTTGACTAGTTTTAAACATTGTCTCAAAAAGTTCCTCTTATTGCAATACCAGCAACAGTAATCAGACATAATTTGTGTATATATGTGTATATACTTTGTACTCGTATGTGTATGTTTATGTATGCGTATTTGCTCGTATGTGTGTGTATGTATGTGTGCATATTTACTCGTATGTATATGTATGTGTATTCGCTCGTATGTGTATGTGTGTGTATTTGCTCATATGTGTATGTGTGTGTGTGTATTTGCTCGTATGTGTATTGTGTATGTGTGTGTATTTGCTCATATGTGTATGTGTGTGTGTGTATTTGCTCGTATGTGTAATTGTGTATGTGTGTGTATTTGCTCATATGTGTATGTGTGTGTGTGTATTTGCTCGTATGTGTAATTGTGTATGTGTGTGTATTTGCTCATATGTGTATGTGTGTTGTGTGTGTGTGTGTATTTACTCATGTGTATGTGTGTGTATTTGTTCCTATGTGTTTGTGTATGTATACGTATTTAGTCGTATGTGTATTTGTATGTGTTTAATTAATTAGATATCTTCAAGTGTGTATATATAGGAGCCTTTTAAGAGAGTTTACTCTCAACAGGCTCAGCCAATTTTATATAATTATGTACTTTTTATTACATGTATAACTGTTTGGTTAAATAAATGTATAAATCTAAAAAAATCCTTCCCTCCTTCTCTTCCCTCCTTCCCTCCTTTTCTTCCCTCCTTCCCTCCTTCCCTCCCTCTCTTCCCTCCTTCTCTTCCCTCCTTCCCTTCTTCTCTTCCCTCCTTCCCTTCTTCTCTTCCCTCCTTCCCTCCTTCCCTCCTCCTCCTTTGCCCTCTCAAGACAAGCACAATTTTTTTCTTCGTTAATGCCGTCACAAATGTCGTCTTTTTAATAATTCTTTCTCCTTTATTTGTCTTTCTATTCTATCATTATAACTATTCTTGGTGTATTCCCCTCTCTTCCCCTCCCTCCATCCCCTCTCTCTCCTCTCAAAAAGTAACACATATTTTTTTCTACCTCATAGCCTCCCAAAATATCCTTGTTGTATTTATTATTCTCTGTGTTCCATTCTTTATCTATCCTTCTATCTATCTATCTATCTTTACTATCAACCTTTCCCTCTCTCCCCTCACTCTCCTTCCCCCTTTTCCCTTTTCAAAACGTCGCCCCTTTTTCCCCNAAACCAAAAGGTTTAGGTACCGGGTCACCCGGGGGGCCGGCTCTCGGGAAACCTCCGCAGGGATGCGGACTGGGTGTGCGAGCCCCCCATGAAACCAAATACCACTTACCTCAATTTAACATTACCCAAAAATGCTATTCAAGCACTAAACCTACCCCACAAACTAGTAGTAGTTAGCCCTAGATTACAGCTTTCAACTTTCCTCACAATTCCATGCAGTTTTTCTATTTGCATGGTACACTTCTTTTCCGGCCAGCTTCGGCTGGAGGGAGGGGTGGGTGGGGAAGCCTTCTACTTCCTATCCTTTCTATCTTATTATCTAGTTAGTGTAGTGTAGTTAAAGCAAACAGTTCTTGTAAGGCCCATCGGTCTGTTGCTGTTTGTGTTTCCTTGTATTCCTTTGTATTCCCCTACCCTACTCTCCTCCCCCTCCTCCCTCCTCCCATCTTCTCTTTCACTCTCACCTCTCTCCCCCTCTAATTCTTATTGGACGTCACTTCCCCCAGGAGCGGCAAAAGGAAGGTGACGTTACCTTCTGTTTTTCATTCCCGGGTGTACCCATGTCTTCCCTTGACCGCCACCGCGTCCCCCTTTGCTCTTCTTCCAAAATTACGGTTCATTTATCCCTCTTATGGTAAGCGAAGGATAAACGCTTGTCCTTCACCGCCTACCGCAGACCTCGGTACGGCCTGACAGATTTTGGGCGAGAAGATCCCAAAAACACCCCTGTGTTCACTCTTATCATTTAAATGTTATCAAATCACTTATGCAAAAGGAAAACAAACAAACAACACACACCCCATAATACTCTCTATTTTAGGGGTAATCAGGGGCCCTTTTCCCTCTCTTCTTCCACCCTTTCTTACTCTATTGAATAGTTTTCTTCCATTAACTCTCACTCTCTCTCTCTCTCTCTCATTCTGAGAGAAAAGAGAATAAAACAGTTGTGCATGGCTTCCCTCTTCCTCCTCATCCGGGGGGGGGGGGCTCAAAAACGGGGGGGGGGCTTTCGTACCCCTTCTTTAGGAGAAAACAAATACCAATAAATAACTTTCCCAGCTTCCTTGGGTAATCTATTCGAGCTTTGAAAAACCCATTCTCTCCTCTCTCTCCTCTCTCTTCCTCCTTCCTCTCTCCTCTCCTCTCCTCCTCTCCTCTCTCTCTCTCTCAATCTCTCTCTCTCTCTCTCTCTTTTTTTTTTTTACCTCCTACTCTTCTTCCCCTTCACCCTCTTCTCCTACTAACCCTAATCCCTCTAATCTCTCTTTATTCTGACCGCGGAAAATTGGCCCCCTAGCCCCCCTCCCCACCCCTCAACGCTCTCTCTCCCTGCTATGCCCTCGCTTCCTTCCTCCTATAGGGAGAAACTCAAATTCCTATTATAGCCAAGTGGTTGTTCTCTCTTATATGTTTGTTTTATATTTCTTTATTAACTCCTCTCTCTCTCTCTCTCTCTCTCTCTCTCTTCTCTCTCTCTTCGTCCTCTCTCTCTCTCTCTCTCTCTCTCCTCTCTATTTGTAATTGTTCTTCCTCATTAACTTTCCCCCCCCTCTCTTTTCTCTCTCTCCTTCCATCTCTTTGGGAGAAGAGAAGAGAGAGGAGGAAAAAGAGAGAGGAGAGAGAGAGAGAGAGAGAGAGAGAGATATGCGGGTGTGGTATCTAATGACCTTGAGGGAATTCATACGTCCCAAATACAAAATACTGACGGATACAGCAACAACACCGACGTTTACTATATACTACTACTTCTACTACTACTGCTAACTACTACTACTTACTACTATACTACTATACTACTACTACTACTACTACAAAACTCATAATGCTTATAATACAAATAAAAACTAATGTCTACCAATAAAGGGAAATTTCAAAATTTCATTGTTATAATATTTTTGCCTTTTTAATGGGTAATGAGATCAATCGGTGCGTGATGACCTCATGCTAAAAAAAAAATGACAGTGGTTTTTGCACAATACTCAGCATACCAAGTATTTTTGTTTTCATTTCTCGGTGAGTTTTAAAATCCCCCGGAACACATTTTTAACGTAATGTATACGTAGAATGTTTATTATGCAAAACGAACTTGAGGGGCATCACTTTCCCCATCCTCTCGCCCCTTTTTTTTATTTTTATTTTTAACAGTTATAAATCACACAGATTGCTTAATTAAAAGGTAGATAAGTTAAAGCACTAAATATTCAGGATCAGGAAAGATCCCAGATGATGATGAAAAGACGAACGTGGGTTAATGGCGCGATAGCATCCCAAAAGCATGGAGTGTACCTGTATATATTTTTAGTCAATAGTCAATAAGAACTAATAATGACACTGAGGGGTGGCACAGACGCCTCAATGGACGAGCGCGCCAACTTGCACCATCATTCTACAATCTGGTCGGTTTCTTGTATAAGGAGGCAAAGCTTGTAAATTTACAAGCCCGGCTTGTTTCTGAGAAAAAAATTCAAAAAATACAAAGAAAAAAACTAGAACAGCCCCCAAGCAAAAACATTTGCCTTGTGGGCCAAATACAATGAGCACAGCATATCAACCTCCGAACTTTTACGGTCATGCGGCTATGACTGCCCCAATATAGTGTTTGTGTGTGTGTGTGTGTGTGTTGTATGTGTTGTGTATGTGTTGCGTATGTGTATGTGTGTGTTGTGTGTATTTACCTAGTTGTATTTTCCTAGTTATGTTTTACAGGGCCTGAGCTACACTCGTGTGGTCCCGTCTCCTTTTATACATGTATTCAGTCTTTTTTGCAATTGGTGCACATGTGCCGATATCACCCTCTCATTTAGTCCATTGCAAACTTCTACATTTCTATGAGGGAAGCTGTACTTTTTTATGTTGTTCAGGCATCTCCCTTTTCCTAGTTGTTTTGTATGTCCTATTGTGTATCGACCTTCTGTTTGTTTCTCTCCTTCCATTTCCTTTTCGTATTTTCCAATAAATTATCGTTCATATTATCTAGAACTCACCCCCCCCCCCCCCTTCCTTCCCAATAAAAGTCTGGACCATGCATTCCTCCTCCTTCCCCTGGGATGTTGTTAATCCCACGGGAGGCCATCTCTCCCTCCCCGCCAAAATCTCTCTCTCTCTCTCTCTCTCTCTCTCTCTCCTCTCTCTCTCTAAACTCCTTCTTCTCTCTCTCTCTCCTCTCTCTCATTGTCTATCTTAATTATATTCCCATTCTCTTGTTTTCCTCTCTCTCACTCATCTCTCTTTTTTTGTTCTTCTCTCATCCTTTCTCCCATTTTCCCCCCTCCCATTCTCTCTTTTTTCTCTTATTCTCTCCTATCTCTCTTATTCTCTCCTATTCTCTCTTATTCTCTCTATTCTCCTTTTATCTTCCTATTCTCTCCTATTCTCTCTTATTCTCTCTTATTCTCTCCCATTCTCTCTTTTTTTTCTTATTCTCTCTTATTCTCTCCTATTCTCTTATTCTCTCCTATTTCTCTCTTGTTCTCTCTTTTTCTCTCCTAAATTCTCTCTTATTCTCTCTTATTCTCTCCTATTCTCTCCTATTCTCTCTTATTATCTCCTATTCTCTCTTATTCTCTCCTATTCTCTCTTATTCTCTCTCTTATTCTCTCCTATTCTCTCTTATTCTCTCCTATTTTCTCCTATTCTCTTATTTTCTCCTATTCTCTCTTATTCTCTCTTATTCTCTCTTATTTTCTCCTATTCTCTTATTCTCTCTTATTCTCTCTTATTCTCTTATTCTCTCCTATTCTCTCTTATTCTCTCTTATTCTCTGTTATTCTGTTATTCTCTCCTATTCTCTGTTATTCTCTCCTATTCCCTGTTATTCTCCTATTCTCTCCTATTCTCTCTTATTCTCTCCTATTCTCTCTTATTTTCTCCTATTCTCTTATTCTCTTTCCCATTATATCCTATTCTCTCCTATTTTCTCCTATTCTCTCTTATTCTCTCTTATTCTCTCTTTTTCTCTCCTATTCTCTTATTCTCTCCCATTTTTCTCTTATTCTCTCCTTTTCCTCCTATTCTTCTTATTCTCTCCTATTCTCTTTCTGTCATTCTCTGTTATTCTCTTTCTGTCATTCTCTCCTATTCTCTTTCTGTCATTCTCTCCTATTCTCTTTCTGTCATTCTCTCCTATTCTCTTTCTGTCATTCTCTCCTATTCTCTCTTTTTCTCTTTTTCTCTTTCCATTCTCTCCTATTATATCCTATTCTCTCTTATTCTCTCTTATTCTCTCCTATTCTCTCTTATTCTCTCCTATTTCTCCTATTCTCTTTTATTCTCTCCTATTCTCTCTTATTCTTCTTTTTCTCTCCTATTCTTTATTCTCTCCTATTCTCTCTTATTTTCTCTATTCTCTCCTTTTCTCTCTTTTTGCTCTCCTTTCTCTTTTATTCTCTCCTATTCTCTCCCTTTTTCTCTCTTATTCTCTCCTATTCTCTCTTTTTCTCTCCTATTCTCTCCTATTCTCTCCTATTCTCTCCTATCTCTCTTATTCTCTCTTATTCTCTCCTATTCTCTTTTATTCCCCTTATTCTTCCTATTCTCTCTTATTTCTCTCCCTTTTTCTC